>JAQYXR010000072.1:0-239860 GCA_030545055.2 Neoaliturus tenellus | reverse complement strand
TATCCAAAACGATAGTCTCCATGCCGGACTATCCAAAACGATAGTCCCCATGCCGGACTATCCAAAACGATAGTCCCCATGCCAGACTATCCAAAACGATAGTCCCCATGCAGGACTATCCAAAACGATAGTCCCAATGCCGGACTATCCAAAACGATAGTCCCCATGTCGGACTATCCAAAATGATAGTCCCCATGCCGGACTATCCGAAACGATAGTCCCCATGCCGGACTATCCAAAACGATAGTCCCCATGCCTGACTATCCAAAACGATAGTCCCCATGCCTGACTATCCAAAACGATAGTCCCCATGCAGGACTATCTAAAACGATAGTCCTTGTGCCTGACTATCCAAAACGATAGTCCCCATGCCGGACTATCAAAAACGATAGTCAACATGCCGGACTATCCAAAACGATAGTCCCAATGCCGGACTATCCAAAACGATAGTCCCAATGCCGGACTATCCAAAACGATAGTCCCAATGCCGGACTATCCAAAACGATAGTCCCCATGTTGGACTATCTTAAACGATAGTCCCGATGCCGGACTATCCAAAATGATAGTCCCCATGCCGGACAATCCAAAACGATAGTCCAAATGCCGGACTATCCAAAACGATAGTCCCAATGCCGGACTATCCAAAACGATAGTCCCTATGTCGGACTATCCAAAACGATAGTCCCGATGCCGGACTATCCAAAACGATCGTCCTCCCGCCGGACTATCTAAAACGATAGTCCCCATGCCGGACAATCCAAAACGATAGTCCCCATGTCGGACTATTCAAAACGATGGTGCCTATGCCAGACTATCCAAAAAGATAGTCCCCATGTCGGACTATCCAAAACGATAGTCCCCATGCCGGACTATCATAAACGATAGTCCCCATGTTGGACTATCCAAAACGATAGTCCCCATGCCAGACTATCCAAAACGATAGTCCCCATGCCGGACCTTCAAAACGATAGTCCCCAAGCAGGACTATCCAAAACGATAGTCCCAATGCCGGACTATCCAAAACGATAGTCCCCATGTCGGACTATCCAAAACGATAGTCCCCATGCCGGACTATCCAAAACGATAGTCCCCATGTCGGACTATCTAAAACGATAGTCCCCATGCCAGACTATCCAAAACGATAGTTACCATGCAGGACTATCTAAAACGATAGTCCTTGTGCCTGACTATCCAAAACGATAGTCCCCATGCCGGACTATCCAAAACGATAGTCAACATGCCGGACTATCCAAAACGATAGTCCCAATGCCGGACTATCCAAAACGATAGTCCCAATGCCGGACTATCCAAAAAGATAGTCCCCATGTCGGACTATCCAAAACGATAGTCCCAATGCCGGACTATCCAAAACGATAGTCCCGATGCCGGACAATCCAAAACGATAGTCCCCATGCCGGACTATCCAAAACGATAGTCCCAATGCCGGACTATCCAAAACGATAGTCCCCATGCCGGACTATCCAAAATGATAGTCCACATGCCGGACTATCCAAAACGATAGTCCCCATGCCGGACTACCCAAAACGATAGTCCCCATGCCGGACTATCCAAAATGATAGTCCCCATGCCGGACTATCCAAAACGATAGTCCCAAGGCCGGACTATCCAAAACGATAGTCCCAATGCCGGACTATCCAAAACGATAGTCCCCATGCCGGACTATCCAAAACGATAGTCCCCATGCCGGACTATCCAAAACGATAGTCCCCATGCCGGACTATCCAAAACGATAGTCCCCATGCCGGACTATATAAAACGATAGTCCCAATGCCGGACTATCCAAAACGATAGTCTTCATGTCGGACTATCCAAAACGATAGTCCCCATGCCGGACTATCCAAAACGATAGTCAACATGCCGGACTATCCAAAACGATAGTCATCATGCCGGACTATCCAAAACGATAGTCCCCATGCCGGACTATCCAAAACGATAGTCCCCATGCCGGACTATCCAAAACGATAGTCCCCATGCCGGACTATCCAAAACAATAGTCCCAATGCCGGACTATCCAAAACGATAGTCCCCATGCCGGACTATCCAAAACGATAGTCCCCATGCCGGACTATCCAAAACGATAGTCCCTATGCCGGACTATCTAAAACGATAGTCCCCATGCCGGACTATCCAAAACGATAGTTCCCATGCCGGACTATCCAAAACGATAGTCCCAATGCCGGACTATCCAAAACGATAGTCCCAATGCCGGACTATCCAAAACGATAGTCCCTATGCCGGACTATCCAAAACGATAGTCCACATGCCGGACTATCCAAAACGATAGTCCCTATGCCGGACTATCCAAAACGATAGTCCCCATGCCGGACTATCCAAAACGATAGTCCCCATGCCGGACTATCTAAAACGATAGTCCCCATGCCGGACTATCCAAAACGATAGTCCCCATGCCGGACTATCCAAAACGATAGTTCCCATGCCGGACTATCCAAAACGATAGTCCCCATGCCGGACTATCCAAAACGATAGTCCCCATGCCGGACTATCCAAAACGATAGTCCCCTTGCCGGACTATCCAAAACGATAGTCCCCATGGCGGACTATCCAAAACGATAGTCAACATGCCGGACTATCCAAAACGATAGTCCCAATGCCGGACTATCCAAAAGATAGTCCCCATGTTGGACTATCCAAAACGATAGTCTCCATGCCGGACTATCCAAAACGATAGTCCCCATGCCGGACTATCCAAAACGATAGTCCCCATGCCAGACTATCCAAAACGATAGTCCCCATGCAGGACTATCCAAAACGATAGTCCCAATGCCGGACTATCAAAAACGATAGTCCCCATGTCGGACTATCCAAAATGATAGTCCCCATGCCGGACTATCCGAAACGATAGTCCCCATGCCGGACTATCCAAAACGATAGTCCCCATGCCTGACTATCCAAAACGATAGTCCCCATGCCTGACTATCCAAAACGATAGTCCCCATGCAGGACTATCTAAAACGATAGACCTTGTGCCTGACTATCCAAAACGATAGTCCCCATGCCGGACTATCAAAAACGATAGTCAACATGCCGGACTATCCAAAACGATAGTCCCAATGCCGGACTATCCAAAACGATAGTCCCAATGCCGGACTATCCAAAACGATAGTCCCCATGTTGGACTATCTTAAACGATAGTCCCGATGCCGGACTATCCAAAACGATAGTCCCCATGCCGGACAATCCAAAACGATAGTCCAAATGCCGGACTATCCAAAACGATAGTCCCAATGCCGGACTATCCAAAACGATAGTCCCTATGTCGGACTATCCAAAACGATAGTCCCGATGCCGGACTATCCAAAACGATCGTCCTCCCGCCGGACTATCTAAAACGATAGTCCCCATGCCGGACAATCCAAAACGATAGTCCCCATGTCGGACTATTCAAAACGATGGTGCCTATGCCAGACTATCCAAAAAGATAGTCCCCATGTCGGACTATCCAAAACGATAGTCCCAATGCCGGACTATCCAAAACGATAGTCCCAATGCCGGACTATCCAAAAAGATAGTCCCCATGTCGGACTATCCAAAACGATAGTCCCCATGCCGGACTATCATAAACGATAGTCCCCATGTTGGACTATCCAAAACGATAGTCCCCATGCCAGACTATCTAAAACGATAGTCCCTATGCCGGACCTTCAAAACGATAGTCCCCAAGCAGGACTATCCAAAACGATAGTCCCAGAGCAGGACTATCCAAAACGATAGTCCCAATGCCGGACTATCCAAAATGATAGTCCCCATGTCGGACTATCCAAAACGATAGTCCCCATGTCGGACTATCCAAAACGATAGTCCCCATGCCGGACTATCCAAAACGATAGTCCCCATGTCGGACTATCTAAAACGATAGTCCCCATGCCAGACTATCCAAAACGATAGTCCCCAAGCAGGACTATCCAAAACGATAGTCCCAATGCCGGACTATCCAAAACGATAGTCCCCATGTCGGACTATCCAAAACGATAGTCCCTTTTCCGGACTATCCAAAACGATAGTCCCCATGTCGGACTATCTAAAACGATAGTCCCCATGCCAGACTATCCAAAACGATAGTCCCCATGCCAGACTATCCAAAACGATAGTCCCCATGTCGGACTATCTAAAACGATAGTCCCCATGCCAGACTATCCAAAACGATAGTCCCCATGCCAGACTATCCAAAACGATAGTCCTCCCGCCGGACTATCCAAAACGATAGTCCCCATGCCGGACAATCCAAAACGATAGTCCCAATGCCGGACTATCCAAAACGATAGTCCCAATGCCGGACTATCCAAAACGATAGTCCTCATGTCGGACTATCCAAATCGATAGTCCCGATGCCGGACTATCCAAAACGATAGTCCTCCCGCCGGACTATCTAAAACGATAGTCCCCATGCCGGACAATCCAAAACGATAGTCCCCATGTCGGACTATTCAAAACGATGGTCCCTATGCCAGACTATCCAAAAAGATAGTCCAAATGTCGGACTATCCAAAACGATAGTCCCCATGCCGGACTATCATAAACGATAGTCCCCATGTTGGACTATCCAAAACGATAGTCCCCATGCCAGACTATCCAAAACGATAGTCCCCATGCCGGACCTTCAAAACGATAGTCCCCAAGCAGGACTATCCAAAACGATAGTCCCAATGCCGGACTATCCAAAACGATAGTCCCCATGTCGGACTATCCAAAACGATAGTCCCCATGCCGGACAATCCAAAACGATAGTCCCCATGTCGGACTATTCAAAAATATGGTCCCTATGCCAGACTATCCAAAAAGATAGTCCCCATGTCGGACTATCCAAAACGATAGTCCCCATGCCGGACTATCATAAACGATAGTCCCCATGTTGGACTATCCAAAACGATAGTCCCCATGCCAGACTATCCAAAACGATAGTCCCCATGCCGGACCTTCAAAACGTTAGTCCCCAAGCAGGACTATCCAAAACGATAGTCCCAATGCCGGACTATCCAAAACGATAGTCCCCATGTCGGACTATCCAAAACGATAGTCCCCATGCCGGACTATCCAAAACGATAGTCCCCATGTCGGACTATCTAAAACGATAGTCCCCATGCCAGACTATCCAAAACGATAGTCCCCATGCCTGACTATCCAAAACGATAGTCCCCATGTCGGACTATCTAAAACGATAGTCCCCATGCCGGACTATCCAAAACGATAGTCCCCATGTCGGACTATCTAAAACGATAGTCCCCATGCCAGACTATCCAAAACGATAGTCCCCATGCAGGACTATCCAAAATGATAGTCCCCATGCCGGACTATCCGAAACGATAGTCCCCATGCCGGACTATCCAAAACGATAGTCCCCATGCCTGACTATCCGAAACGATAGTCCCCATGCCTGACTATCCAAAACGATAGTCCCCATGCAGGACTATCCAAAACGATAGTCCTTGTGCCTGACTATCCAAAACGATAGTCCCCATGCCGGACTATCCAAAACGATAGTCAACATGCCGGACTATCCAAAACGATAGTCCCAATGCCGGACTATCCAAAACGATAGTCCCAAAGCCGGACTATCCAAAACGATAGTCCCCATGCCGGACTATCCAAAACGATAGTCCCCATGCCGGACTATCCAAAACGATAGTCCCCAAGCAGGGATATCCAAAACAATAGTCAACATGCCGGACTATCCAAAACGATAGTCCCCATGCCGGACTATCCAAAACGGTAGTCCCCATGCCGGACTATCCAAAACGGTAGTCCCCATGCCGGACTATCCAAAACGATAGTCAACATGCCGGACTATCCAAAACGATAGTCAACATGCCGGACTATCCAAAACGATAGTCAACATGCCGGACTATCCAAAACGATAGTCATCATGCCGGACTATCCAAAACGATAGTCCCATGCCGGACTATCCAAAACGATAGTCCCCATGCCGGACTATCCAAAACGATAGTCCTCATGCCGGACTATCCAAAACGATAGTCCCAATGCCGGACTATCCAAAACGATAGTCCCGATGCCGGACAATCCAAAACGATAGTCCCCATGCCGGACTATCCAAAACGATAGTCCCAATGCCGGACTATCCAAAACGATAGTCCCCATGCCGGACTATCCAAAATGATAGTCCACATGCCGGACTATCCAAAACGATAGTCCCCATGCCGGACTACCCAAAACGATAGTCCCCATGCCGGACTATCCAAAATGATAGTCCCCATGCCGGACTATCCAAAACGATAGTCCCAAGGCCGGACTATCCAAAACGATAGTCCCAATGCCGGACTATCCAAAACGATAGTCCCCATGCCGGACTATCCAAAACGATAGTCCCCATGCCGGACTATCCAAAACGATAGTCCCCATGCCGGACTATCCAAAACGATAGTCCCCATGCCGGACTATATAAAACGATAGTCCCAATGCCGGACTATCCAAAACGATAGTCTTCATGTCGGACTATCCAAAACGATAGTCCCCATGCCGGACTATCCAAAACGATAGTCAACATGCCGGACTATCCAAAACGATAGTCATCATGCCGGACTATCCAAAACGATAGTCCCATGCCGGACTATCCAAAACGATAGTCCCCATGCCGGACTATCCAAAACGATAGTCCCCATGCCGGACTATCCAAAACGATAGTCCCAATGCCGGACTATCCAAAACGATAGTCCCCATGCCGGACTATCCAAAACGATAGTCCCCATGCCGGACTATCCAAAACGATAGTCCCTATGCCGGACTATCTAAAACGATAGTCCCCATGCCGGACTATCCAAAACGATAGTTCCCATGCCGGACTATCCAAAACGATAGTCCCAATGCCGGACTATCCAAAACGATAGTCCTTATGCCGGACTATCCAAAACGATAGTCCACATGCCGGACTATCCAAAACGATAGTCCCCATGCCGGACTATCCAAAACGATAGTCCCCATGCCGGACTATCCAAAACGATAGTCCCCATGCCGGACTATCTAAAACGATAGTCCCCATGCCGGACTATCCAAAACGATAGTCCCCATGCCGGACTATCCAAAACGATAGTTCCCATGCCGGACTATCCAAAACGATAGTCCCCATGCCGGACTATCCAAAACGATAGTCCCCATGCCGGACTATCCAAAACGATAGTCCCCTTGCCGGACTATCCAAAACGATAGTCCCCATGGCGGACTATCCAAAACGATAGTCAACATGCCGGACTATCCAAAACGATAGTCCCAATGCCGGACTATCCAAAAGATAGTCCCCATGTTGGACTATCCAAAACGATAGTCTCCATGCCGGACTATCCAAAACGATAGTCCCCATGCCGGACTATCCAAAACGATAGTCCCCATGCCAGACTATCCAAAACGATAGTCCCCATGCAGGACTATCCAAAACGATAGTCCCAATGCCGGACTATCCAAAACGATAGTCCCCATGTCGGACTATCCAAAATGATAGTCCCCATGCCGGACTATCCGAAACGATAGTCCCCATGCCGGACTATCCAAAACGATAGTCCCCATGCCTGACTATCCAAAACGATAGTCCCCATGCCTGACTATCCAAAACGATAGTCCCCATGCAGGACTATCTAAAACGATAGTCCTTGTGCCTGACTATCCAAAACGATAGTCCCCATGCCGGACTATCAAAAACGATAGTCAACATGCCGGACTATCCAAAACGATAGTCCCAATGCCGGACTATCCAAAACGATAGTCCCAATGCCGGACTATCCAAAACGATAGTCCCAATGCCGGACTATCCAAAACGATAGTCCCTATGTCGGACTATCCAAAACGATCGTCCTCCCGCCGGACTATCTAAAACGATAGTCCCCATGCCGGACAATCCAAAACGATAGTCCCCATGTCGAACTATTCAAAACGATGGTGCCTATGCCAGACTATCCAAAAAGATAGTCCCCATGTCGGACTATCCAAAACGATAGTCCCCATGCCAGACTATCCAAAACGATAGTCCCCATGCCGGACCTTCAAAACGATAGTCCCCAAGCAGGACTATCCAAAACGATAGTCCCAATGCCGGACTATCCAAAACGATAGTCCCCATGTCGGACTATCCAAAACGATAGTCCCCATGCCGGACTATCCAAAACGATAGTCCCCATGTCGGACTATCTAAAACGATAGTCCCCATGCCAGACTATCCAAAACGATAGTTACCATGCAGGACTATCTAAAACGATAGTCCTTGTGCCTGACTATCCAAAACGATAGTCCCCATGCCGGACTATCCAAAACGATAGTCAACATGCCGGACTATCCAAAACGATAGTCCCAATGCCGGACTATCCAAAACGATAGTCCCAATGCCGGACTATCCAAAAAGATAGTCCCCATGTCGGACTATCCAAAACGATAGTCCCAATGCCGGACTATCCAAAACGATAGTCCCGATGCCGGACAATCCAAAACGATAGTCCCCATGCCGGACTATCCAAAACGATAGTCCCAATGCCGGACTATCCAAAACGATAGTCCCCATGCCGGACTATCCAAAATGATAGTCCACATGCCGGACTATCCAAAACGATAGTCCCCATGCCGGACTACCCAAAACGATAGTCCCCATGCCGGACTATCCAAAATGATAGTCCCCATGCCGGACTATCCAAAACGATAGTACCAAGGCCGGACTATCCAAAACGATAGTCCCAATGCCGGACTATCCAAAACGATAGTCCCCATGCCGGACTATCCAAAACGATAGTCCCCATGCCGGACTATCCAAAACGATAGTCCCCATGCCGGACTATCCAAAACGATAGTCCCCATGCCGGACTATATAAAACGATAGTCCCAATGCCGGACTATCCAAAACGATAGTCTTCATGTCGGACTATCCAAAACGATAGTCCCCATGCCGGACTATCCAAAACGATAGTCAACATGCCGGACTATCCAAAACGATAGTCATCATGCCGGACTATCCAAAACGATAGTCCCCATGCCGGACTATCCAAAACGATAGTCCCCATGCCGGACTATCCAAAACGATAGTCCCCATGCCGGACTATCCAAAACGATAGTCCCCATGCCGGACTATCCAAAACGATAGTCCCAATGCCGGACTATCCAAAACGATAGTCCCCATGCCGGACTATCCAAAAGGATAGTCCCCATGCCGGACTATCCAAAACGATAGTCCCTATGCCGGACTATCTAAAACGATAGTCCCCATGCCGGACTATCCAAAACGATAGTTCCCATGCCGGACTATCCAAAACGATAGTCCCAATGCCGGACTATCCAAAACGATAGTCCCTATGCCGGACTATCCAAAACGATAGTCCACATGCCGGACTATCCAAAACGATAGTCCCCATGCCGGACTATCCAAAACGATAGTCCCCATGCCGGACTATCCAAAACGATAGTCCCCATGCCGGACTATCTAAAACGATAGTCCCCATGCCGGACTATCCAAAACGATAGTCCCCATGCCGGACTATCCAAAACGATAGTTCCCATGCCGGACTATCCAAAACGATAGTCCCCATGCCGGACTATCCAAAACGATAGTCCCCATGCCGGACTATCCAAAACGATAGTCCCCTTGCCGGACTATCCAAAACGATAGTCCCCATGGCGGACTATCCAAAACGATAGTCAACATGCCGGACTATCCAAAACGATAGTCCCAATGCCGGACTATCCAAAAGATAGTCCCCATGTTGGACTATCCAAAACGATAGTCTCCATGCCGGACTATCCAAAACGATAGTCCCCATGCCGGACTATCCAAAACGATAGTCCCCATGCCAGACTATCCAAAACGATAGTCCCCATGCAGGACTATCCAAAACGATAGTCCCAATGCCGGACTATCCAAAACGATAGTCCCCATGTCGGACTATCCAAAATGATAGTCCCCATGCCGGACTATCCGAAACGATAGTCCCCATGCCGGACTATCCAAAACGATAGTCCCCATGCCTGACTATCCAAAACGATAGTCCCCATGCCTGACTATCCAAAACGATAGTCCCCATGCAGGACTATCTAAAACGATAGTCCTTGTGCCTGACTATCCAAAACGATAGTCCCCATGCCGGACTATCAAAAACGATAGTCAACATGCCGGACTATCCAAAACGATAGTCCCAATGCCGGACTATCCAAAACGATAGTCCCAATGCCGGACTATCCAAAACGATAGTCCCCATGTTGGACTATCTTAAACGATAGTCCCGATGCCGGACTATCCAAAACGATAGTCCCCATGCCGGACAATCCAAAACGATAGTCCAAATGCCGGACTATCCAAAACGATAGTCCCAATGCCGGACTATCCAAAACGATAGTCCCTATGTCGGACTATCCAAAACGATAGTCCCGATGCCGGACTATCCAAAACGATCGTCCTCCCGCCGGACTATCTAAAACGATAGTCCCTATGCCGGACTATCTAAAACGATAGTCCCCATGCCGGACTATCCAAAACGATAGTTCCCATGCCGGACTATCCAAAACGATAGTCCCAATGCCGGACTATCCAAAACGATAGTCCCTATGCCGGACTATCCAAAACGATAGTCCACATGCCGGACTATCCAAAACGATAGTCCCCATGCCGGACTATCCAAAACGATAGTCCCCATGCCGGACTATCCAAACCGATAGTCCCCATGCCGGACTATCTAAAACGATAGTCCCCATGCCGGACTATCCAAAACGATAGTCCCCATGCCGGACTATCCAAAACGATAGTTCCCATGCCGGACTATCCAAAACGATAGTCCCCATGCCGGACTATCCAAAACGATAGTCCCCATGCCGGACTATCCAAAACGATAGTCCCCTTTCCGGACTATCCAAAACGATAGTCCCCATGGCGGACTATCCAAAACGATAGTCAACATGCCGGACTATCCAAAACGATAGTCCCAATGCCGGACTATCCAAAAGATAGTCCCCATGTTGGACTATCCAAAACGATAGTCTCCATGCCGGACTATCCAAAACGATAGTCCCCATGCCGGACTATCCAAAACGATAGTCCCCATGCCAGACTATCCAAAACGATAGTCCCCATGCAGGACTATCCAAAACGATAGTCCCAATGCCGGACTATCCAAAACGATAGTCCCCATGTCGGACTATCCAAAATGATAGTCCCCATGCCGGACTATCCGAAACGATAGTCCCCATGCCGGACTATCCAAAACGATAGTCCCCATGCCTGACTATCCAAAACGATAGTCCCCATGCCTGACTATCCAAAACGATAGTCCCCATGCAGGACTATCTAAAACGATAGTCCTTGTGCCTGACTATCCAAAACGATAGTCCCCATGCCGGACTATCAAAAACGATAGTCAACATGCCGGACTATCCAAAACGATAGTCCCAATGCCGGACTATCCAAAACGATAGTCCCAATGCCGGACTATCCAAAACGATAGTCCCAATGCCGGACTATCCAAAACGATAGTCCCTATGTCGGACTATCCAAAACGATCGTCCTCCCGCCGGACTATCTAAAACGATAGTCCCCATGCCGGACAATCCAAAACGATAGTCCCCATGTCGGACTATTCAAAACGATGGTGCCTATGCCAGACTATCCAAAAAGATAGTCCCCATGTCGGACTATCCAAAACGATAGTCCCCATGCCAGACTATCCAAAACGATAGTCCCCATGCCGGACCTTCAAAACGATAGTCCCCAAGCAGGACTATCCAAAACGATAGTCCCAATGCCGGACTATCCAAAACGATAGTCCCCATGTCGGACTATCCAAAACGATAGTCCCCATGCCGGACTATCCAAAACGATAGTCCCCATGTCGGACTATCTAAAACGATAGTCCCCATGCCAGACTATCCAAAACGATAGTTACCATGCAGGACTATCTAAAACGATAGTCCTTGTGCCTGACTATCCAAAACGATAGTCCCCATGCCGGACTATCCAAAACGATAGTCAACATGCCGGACTATCCAAAACGATAGTCCCAATGCCGGACTATCCAAAACGATAGTCCCAATGCCGGACTATCCAAAAAGATAGTCCCCATGTCGGACTATCCAAAACGATAGTCCCAATGCCGGACTATCCAAAACGATAGTCCCGATGCCGGACAATCCAAAACGATAGTCCCCATGCCGGACTATCCAAAACGATAGTCCCAATGCCGGACTATCCAAAACGATAGTCCCCATGCCGGACTATCCAAAATGATAGTCCACATGCCGGACTATCCAAAACGATAGTCCCCATGCCGGACTACCCAAAACGATAGTCCCCATGCCGGACTATCCAAAACGATAGTCCCCATGCCGGACTATCCAAAACGATAGTCCCAAGGCCGGACTATCCAAAACGATAGTCCCAATGCCGGACTATCCAAAACGATAGTCCCCATGCCGGACTATCCAAAACGATAGTCCCCATGCCGGACTATCCAAAACGATAGTCCCCATGCCGGACTATCCAAAACGATAGTCCCCATGCCGGACTATATAAAACGATAGTCCCAATGCCGGACTATCCAAAACGATAGTCCCAATGCCGGACTATCCAAAACGATAGTCCCCATGCCGGACTATCCAAAAGGATAGTCCCCATGCCGGACTATCCAAAACGATAGTCCCTATGCCGGACTATCTAAAACGATAGTCCCCATGCCGGACTATCCAAAACGATAGTTCCCATGCCGGACTATCCAAAACGATAGTCCCCATGGCGGACTATCCAAAACGATAGTCAACATGCCGGACTATCCAAAACGATAGTCCCAATGCCGGACTATCCAAAAGATAGTCCCCATGTTGGACTATCCAAAACGATAGTCTCCATGCCGGACTATCCAAAACGATAGTCCCCATGCCGGACTATCCAAAACGATAGTCCCCATGCCAGACTATCCAAAACGATAGTCCCCATGCAGGACTATCCAAAACGATAGTCCCAATGCCGGACTATCCAAAACGATAGTCCCCATGTCGGACTATCCAAAATGATAGTCCCCATGCCGGACTATCCGAAACGATAGTCCCCATGCCGGACTATCCAAAACGATAGTCCCCATGCCTGACTATCCAAAACGATAGTCCCCATGCCTGACTATCCAAAACGATAGTCCCCATGCAGGACTATCTAAAACGATAGTCCTTGTGCCTGACTATCCAAAACGATAGTCCCCATGCCGGACTATCAAAAACGATAGTCAACATGCCGGACTATCCAAAACGATAGTCCCAATGCCGGACTATCCAAAACGATAGTCCCAATGCCGGACTATCCAAAACGATAGTCCCCATGTTGGACTATCTTAAACGATAGTCCCGATGCCGGACTATCCAAAACGATAGTCCCCATGCCGGACAATCCAAAACGATAGTCCAAATGCCGGACTATCCAAAACGATAGTCCCAATGCCGGACTATCCAAAACGATAGTCCCTATGTCGGACTATCCAAAACGATAGTCCCGATGCCGGACTATCCAAAACGATCGTCCTCCCGCCGGACTATCTAAAACGATAGTCCCCATGCCGGACAATCCAAAACGATAGTCCCCATGTCGGACTATTCAAAACGATGGTGCCTATGCCAGACTATCCAAAAAGATAGTCCCCATGTCGGACTATCCAAAACGATAGTCCCCATGCCGGACTATCATAAACGATAGTCCCCATGTTGGACTATCCAAAACGATAGTCCCCATGCCAGACTATCCAAAACGATAGTCCCCATGCCGGACCTTCAAAACGATAGTCCCCAAGCAGGACTATCCAAAACGATAGTCCCAATGCCGGACTATCCAAAACGATAGTCCCCATGTCGGACTATCCAAAACGATAGTCCCCATGCCGGACTATCCAAAACGATAGTCCCCATGTCGGACTATCTAAAACGATAGTCCCCATGCCAGACTATCCAAAACGATAGTTACCATGCAGGACTATCTAAAACGATAGTCCTTGTGCCTGACTATCCAAAACGATAGTCCCCATGCCGGACTATCCAAAACGATAGTCAACATGCCGGACTATCCAAAACGATAGTCCCAATGCCGGACTATCCAAAACGATAGTCCCAATGCCGGACTATCCAAAAAGATAGTCCCCATGTCGGACTATCCAAAACGATAGTCCCCATGCCGGACTATCATAAACGATAGTCCCCATGTTGGACTATCTAAAACGATAGTCCCCATGCCAGACTATCTAAAACGATAGTCCCTATGCCGGACCTTTAAAACGATAGTCCCCAAGCAGGACTATCCAAAACGATAGTCCCAGAGCAGGACTATCCAAAACGATAGTCCCAATGCCGGACTATCCAAAATGATAGTCCCCATGTCGGACTATCCAAAACGATAGTCCCCATGTCGGACTATCCAAAACGATAGTCCCCATGCCGGACTATCCAAAATAATAGTCCCCATGTCGGACTATCTAAAACGATAGTCCCCATGCCAGACTATCCAAAACGATAGTCCCCATGCCGGACTATCCAAAACGATAGTCCCAATGCCGGACTATCCAAAACGATAGTCCCCATGTCGGACTATCCAAAACGATAGTCCCCATGCCAGACTATCCAAAACGATAGTCCCCATGCCTGACTATCCAAAACGATAGTCCCCATGTCGGACTATCTAAAACGATAGTCCCCATGCAGGACTATCCAAAATGATAGTCCCCATGCCGGACTATCCGAAACGATAGTCCCCATGCCGGACTATCCAAAACGATAGTCCCCATGCCTGACTATCCGAAACGATGGTCCCCATGCCTGACTATCCAAAACGATAGTCCCCATGCCGGACTATCCAAAACGATAGTCAACATGCTGGACTATCCAAAACGATAGTCCCAATGCCGGACTATCCAAAACGATAGTCCCAAAGCCGGACTATCCAAAACGATAGTCCCCATGCCGGACTATCCAAAACGATAGTCCCCATGCCGGACTATCCAAAACGATAGTCCCCAAGCAGGGATATCCAAAACAATAGTCAACATGCCGGACTATCCAAAACGATAGTCCCCATGCCGGACTATCCAAAACGGTAGTCCCCATGCCGGACTATCCAAAACGGTAGTCCCCATGCCGGACTATCCAAAACGATAGTCAACATGCCGGACTATCCAAAACGATAGTCAACATGCCGGACTATCCAAAACGATAGTCAACATGCCGGACTCTCCAAAACGATAGTCCCCATGCCGGACTATCCAAAACGATAGTCCCCATGCCGGACTATCCAAAACGATAGTCCCCATGCCGGACTATCCAAAACGATAGTCCCAATGCCGGACTATCCAAAACGATAGTCCCCATGCCGGACTATCCAAAACGATAGTCCCCATGCCGGACTATCCAAAACGATAGTCCCTATGCCGGACTATCTAAAACGATAGTCCCCATGCCGGACTATCCAAAACGATAGTTCCCATGCCGGACTATCCAAAACGATAGTCCCAATGCCGGACTATCCAAAACGATAGTCCCTATGCCGGACTATCCAAAACGATAGTCCACATGCCGGACTATCCAAAACGATAGTCCCCATGCCGGACTATCCAAAACGATAGTCCCCATGCCGGACTATCCAAAACGATAGTCCCCATGCCGGACTATCTAAAACGATAGTCCCCATGCCGGACTATCCAAAACGATAGTCCCCATGCCGGACTATCCAAAACGATAGTTCCCATGCCGGACTATCCAAAACGATAGTCCCCATGCCGGACTATCCAAAACGATAGTCCCCATGCCGGACTATCCAAAACGATAGTCCCCTTGCCGGACTATCCAAAACGATAGTCCCCATGGCGGACTATCCAAAACGATAGTCAACATGCCGGACTATCCAAAACGATAGTCCCAATGCCGGACTATCCAAAAGATAGTCCCCATGTTGGACTATCCAAAACGATAGTCTCCATGCCGGACTATCCAAAACGATAGTCCCCATGCCGGACTATCCAAAACGATAGTCCCCATGCCAGACTATCCAAAACGATAGTCCCCATGCAGGACTATCCAAAACGATAGTCCCAATGCCGGACTATCCAAAACGATAGTCCCCATGTCGGACTATCCAAAATGATAGTCCCCATGCCGGACTATCCGAAACGATAGTCCCCATGCCGGACTATCCAAAACGATAGTCCCCATGCCTGACTATCCAAAACGATAGTCCCCATGCCTGACTATCCAAAACGATAGTCCCCATGCAGGACTATCTAAAACGATAGTCCTTGTGCCTGACTATCCAAAACGATAGTCCCCATGCCGGACTATCAAAAACGATAGTCAACATGCCGGACTATCCAAAACGATAGTCCCAATGCCGGACTATCCAAAACGATAGTCCCAATGCCGGACTATCCAAAACGATAGTCCCCATGTTGGACTATCTTAAACGATAGTCCCGATGCCGGACTATCCAAAACGATAGTCCCCATGCCGGACAATCCAAAACGATAGTCCAAATGCCGGACTATCCAAAACGATAGTCCCAATGCCGGACTATCCAAAACGATAGTCCCTATGTCGGACTATCCAAAACGATAGTCCCGATGCCGGACTATCCAAAACGATCGTCCTCCCGCCGGACTATCTAAAACGATAGTCCCCATGCCGGACAATCCAAAACGATAGTCCCCATGTCGGACTATTCAAAACGATGGTGCCTATGCCAGACTATCCAAAAAGATAGTCCCCATGTCGGACTATCCAAAACGATAGTCCCCATGCCGGACTATCATAAACGATAGTCCCCATGTTGGACTATCCAAAACGATAGTCCCCATGCCAGACTATCCAAAACGATAGTCCCCATGCCGGACCTTCAAAACGATAGTCCCCAAGCAGGACTATCCAAAACGATAGTCCCAATGACGGACTATCCAAAACGATAGTCCCCATGTCGGACTATCCAAAACGATAGTCCCCATGCCGGACTATCCAAAACGATAGTCCCCATGTCGGACTATCTAAAACGATAGTCCCCATGCCAGACTATCCAAAACGATAGTTACCATGCAGGACTATCTAAAACGATAGTCCTTGTGCCTGACTATCCAAAACGATAGTCCCCATGCCGGACTATCCAAAACGATAGTCAACATGCCGGACTATCCAAAACGATAGTCCCAATGCCGGACTATCCAAAACGATAGTCCCAATGCCGGACTATCCAAAAAGATAGTCCCCATGTCGGACTATCCAAAACGATAGTCCCCATGCCGGACTATCATAAACGATAGTCCCCATGTTGGACTATCTAAAACGATAGTCCCCATGCCAGACTATCTAAAACGATAGTCCCCTATGCCGGACCTTTAAAACGATAGTCCCCAAGCAGGACTATCCAAAACGATAGTCCCAGAGCAGGACTATCCAAAACGATAGTCCCAATGCCGGACTATCCAAAATGATAGTCCCCATGTCGGACTATCCAAAACGATAGTCCCCATGTCGGACTATCCAAAACGATAGTCCCCATGCCGGACTATCCAAAATAATAGTCCCCATGTCGGACTATCTAAAACGATAGTCCCCATGCCAGACTATCCAAAACGATAGTCCCCATGCCGGACTATCGAAAACGATAGTCCCAATGCCGGACTATCCAAAACGATAGTCCCCATGTCGGACTATCCAAAACGATAGTCCCCATGCCGGACTATCCAAAACGATAGTCCCCATGCCTGACTATCCAAAACGATAGTCCCCATGTCGGACTATCTAAAACGATAGTCCCCATGCCGGACTATCCAAAACGATAGTCCCCATGTCGGACTATCTAAAACGATAGTCCCCATGCCAGACTATCCAAAAGGATAGTCCCCATGCAGGACTATCCAAAACGATAGTCCTTGTGCCTGACTATCCAAAACGATAGTCCCCATGCCGGACTATCCAAAACGATAGTCAACATGCCGGACTATCCAAAACGATAGTCCCAATGCCGGACTATCCAAAACGATAGTCCCAAAGCCGGACTATCCAAAACGATAGTCCCCATGCCGGACTATCCAAAACGATAGTCCCCATGCCGGACTATCCAAAACGATAGTCCCCATGCCAGACTATCCAAAACGATAGTCCCCATGCAGGACTATCCAAAACGATAGTCCCAATGCCGGACTATCCAAAACGATAGTCCCCATGTCGGACTATCCAAAATGATAGTCCCCATGCCGGACTATCCGAAACGATAGTCCCCATGCCGGACTATCCAAAACGATAGTCCCCATGCCTGACTATCCAAAACGATAGTCCCCATGCCTGACTATCCAAAACGATAGTCCCCATGCAGGACTATCTAAAACGATAGTCCTTGTGCCTGACTATCCAAAACGATAGTCCCCATGCCGGACTATCAAAAACGATAGTCAACATGCCGGACTATCCAAAACGATAGTCCCAATGCCGGACTATCCAAAACGATAGTCCCAATGCCGGACTATCCAAAACGATAGTCCCCATGTTGGACTATCTTAAACGATAGTCCCGATGCCGGACTATCCAAAACGATAGTCCCCATGCCGGACAATCCAAAACGATAGTCCAAATGCCGGACTATCCAAAACGATAGTCCCAATGCCGGACTATCCAAAACGATAGTCCCTATGTCGGACTATCCAAAACGATAGTCCCGATGCCGGACTATCCAAAACGATCGTCCTCCCGCCGGACTATCTAAAACGATAGTCCCCATGCCGGACAATCCAAAACGATAGTCCCCATGTCGGACTATTCAAAACGATGGTGCCTATGCCAGACTATCCAAAAAGATAGTCCCCATGTCGGACTATCCAAAACGATAGTCCCCATGCCGGACTATCATAAACGATAGTCCCCATGTTGGACTATCCAAAACGATAGTCCCCATGCCAGACTATCCAAAACGATAGTCCCCATGCCGGACCTTCAAAACGATAGTCCCCAAGCAGGACTATCCAAAACGATAGTCCCAATGCCGGACTATCCAAAACGATAGTCCCCATGTCGGACTATCCAAAACGATAGTCCCCATGCCGGACTATCCAAAACGATAGTCCCCATGTCGGACTATCTAAAACGATAGTCCCCATGCCAGACTATCCAAAACGATAGTTACCATGCAGGACTATCTAAAACGATAGTCCTTGTGCCTGACTATCCAAAACGATAGTCCCCATGCCGGACTATCCAAAACGATAGTCAACATGCCGGACTATCCAAAACGATAGTCCCAATGCCGGACTATCCAAAACGATAGTCCCAATGCCGGACTATCCAAAAAGATAGTCCCCATGTCGGACTATCCAAAACGATAGTCCCCATGCCGGACTATCATAAACGATAGTCCCCATGTTGGACTATCTAAAACGATAGTCCCCATGCCAGACTATCTAAAACGATAGTCCCTATGCCGGACCTTTAAAACGATAGTCCCCAAGCAGGACTATCCAAAACGATAGTCCCAGAGCAGGACTATCCAAAACGATAGTCCCAATGCCGGACTATCCAAAATGATAGTCCCCATGTCGGACTATCCAAAACGATAGTCCCCATGTCGGACTATCCATAACGATAGTCCCCATGCCGGACTATCCAAAATAATAGTCCCCATGTCGGACTATCTAAAACGATAGTCCCCATGCCAGACTATCCAAAACGATAGTCCCCATGCCGGACTATCCAAAACGATAGTCCCAATGCCGGACTATCCAAAACGATAGTCCCCATGTCGGACCATCCAAAACGATAGTCCCAATGCCGGACTATCCAAAACGATAGTCCCCATGTCGGACTATCCAAAATGATAGTCCCCATGCCGGACTATCCGAAACGATAGTCCCCATGCCGGACTATCCAAAACGATAGTCCCCATGCCTGACTATCCAAAACGATAGTCCCCATGCCTGACTATCCAAAACGATAGTCCCCATGCAGGACTATCTAAAACGATTGTCCTTGTGCCTGACTATCCAAAACGATAGTCCCCATGCCGGACTATCAAAAACGATAGTCAACATGCCGGACTATCCAAAACGATAGTCCCAATGCCGGACTATCCAAAACGATAGTCCCAATGCCGGACTATCCAAAACGATAGTCCCCATGTTGGACTATCTTAAACGATAGTCCCGATGCCGGACTATCCAAAACGATAGTCCCCATGCCGGACAATCCAAAACGATAGTCCAAATGCCGGACTATCCAAAACGATAGTCCCAATGCCGGACTATCCAAAACGATAGTCCCTATGTCGGACTATCCAAAACGATAGTCCCGATGCCGGACTATCCAAAACGATCGTCCTCCCGCCGGACTATCTAAAACGATAGTCCCCATGCCGGACAATCCAAAACGATAGTCCCCATGTCGGACTATTCAAAACGATGGTGCCTATGCCAGACTATCCAAAAAGATAGTCCCCATGTCGGACTATCCAAAACGATAGTCCCCATGCCGGACTATCATAAACGATAGTCCCCATGTTGGACTATCCAAAACGATAGTCCCCATGCCAGACTATCCAAAACGATAGTCCCCATGCCGGACCTTCAAAACGATAGTCCCCAAGCAGGACTATCCAAAACGATAGTCCCAATGCCGGACTATCCAAAACGATAGTCCCCATGTCGGACTATCCAAAACGATAGTCCCCATGCCGGACTATCCAAAACGATAGTCCCCATGTCGGACTATCTAAAACGATAGTCCCCATGCCAGACTATCCAAAACGATAGTTACCATGCAGGACTATCTAAAACGATAGTCCTTGTGCCTGACTATCCAAAACGATAGTCCCCATGCCGGACTATCCAAAACGATAGTCAACATGCCGGACTATCCAAAACGATAGTCCCAATGCCGGACTATCCAAAACGATAGTCCCAATGCCGGACTATCCAAAAAGATAGTCCCCATGTCGGACTATCCAAAACGATAGTCCCCATGCCGGACTATCATAAACGATAGTCCCCATGTTGGACTATCTAAAACGATAGTCCCCATGCCAGACTATCTAAAACGATAGTCCCTATGCCGGACCTTTAAAACGATAGTCCCCAAGCAGGACTATCCAAAACGATAGTCCCAGAGCAGGACTATCCAAAACGATAGTCCCAATGCCGGACTATCCAAAATGATAGTCCCCATGTCGGACTATCCAAAACGATAGTCCCCATGTCGGACTATCCAAAACGATAGTCCCCATGCCGGACTATCCAAAATAATAGTCCCCATGTCGGACTATCTAAAACGATAGTCCCCATGCCAGACTATCCAAAACGATAGTCCCCATGCCGGACTATCCAAAACGATAGTCCTAATGCCGGACTATCCAAAACGATAGTCCCCATGTCGGACTATCCAAAACGATAGTCCCCATGCCGGACTATCCAAAACGATAGTCCCCATGCCTGACTATCCAAAACGATAGTCCCCATGTCGGACTATCTAAAACGATAGTCCCCATGCCGGACTATCCAAAACGATAGTCCCCATGTCGGACTATCTAAAACGATAGTCCCCATGCCAGACTATCCAAAAGGATAGTCCCCATGCAGGACTATCCAAAACGATAGTCCTTGTGCCTGACTATCCAAAACGATAGTCCCCATGCCGGACTATCCAAAACGATAGTCAACATGCCGGACTATCCAAAACGATAGTCCCAATGCCGGACTATCCAAAACGATAGTCCCAAAGCCGGACTATCCAAAACGATAGTCCCCATGCCGGACTATCCAAAACGATAGTCCCCATGCCGGACTATCCAAAACGATAGTCCCCAAGCAGGGATATCCAAAACAATAGTCAACATGCCGGACTATCCAAAACGATAGTCCCCATGCCGGACTATCCAAAACGGTAGTCCCCATGCCGGACTATCCAAAACGGTAGTCCCCATGCCGGACTATCCAAAACGATAGTCAACATGCCGGACTATCCAAAACGATAGTCAACATGCCGGACTATCCAAAACGATAGTCAACATGCCGGACTATCCAAAACGATAGTCATCATGCCGGACTATCCAAAACGATAGTCCCATGCCGGACTATCCAAAACGATAGTCCCCATGCCGGACTATCCAAAACGATAGTCCTCATGCCGGACTATCCAAAACGATAGTCCCAATGCCGGACTATCCAAAACGATAGTCCCGATGCCGGACAATCCAAAACGATAGTCCCCATGCCGGACTATCTAAAACGATAGTCCCAATGCCGGACTATCCAAAACGATAGTCCCCATGCCGGACTATCCAAAATGATAGTCCACATGCCGGACTATCCAAAACGATAGTCCCCATGCCGGACTACCCAAAACGATAGTCCCCATGCCGGACTATCCAAAATGATAGTCCCCATGCCGGACTATCCAAAACGATAGTCCCAAGGCCGGACTATCCAAAACGATAGTCCCAATGCCGGACTATCCAAAACGATAGTCCCCATGCCGGACTATCCAAAACGATAGTCCCCATGCCGGACTATCCAAAACGATAGTCCCCATGCCGGACTATCCAAAACGATAGTCCCCATGCCGGACTATATAAAACGATAGTCCCAATGCCGGACTATCCAAAACGATAGTCTTCATGTCGGACTATCCAAAACGATAGTCCCCATGCCGGACTATCCAAAACGATAGTCAACATGCCGGACTATCCAAAACGATAGTCATCATGCCGGACTATCCAAAACGATAGTCCCATGCCGGACTATCCAAAACGATAGTCCCCATGCCGGACTATCCAAAACGATAGTTCCCATGCCGGACTATCCAAAACGATAGTCCCAATGCCGGACTATCCAAAACGATAGTCCCCATGCCGGACTATCCAAAACGATAGTCCCCATGCCGGACTATCCAAAACGATAGTCCCCATGCCGGACTATCCAAAACGATAGTCCCTATGCCGGACTATCTAAAACGATAGTCCCCATGCCGGACTATCCAAAACGATAGTTCCCATGCCGGACTATCCAAAACGATAGTCCCAATGCCGGACTATCCAAAACGATAGTCCCTATGCCGGACTATCCAAAACGATAGTCCACATGCCGGACTATCCAAAACGATAGTCCCCATGCCGGACTATCCAAAACGATAGTCCCCATGCCGGACTATCCAAAACGATAGTCCCCATGCCGGACTATCTAAAACGATAGTCCCCATGCCGGACTATCCAAAACGATAGTCCCCATGCCGGACTATCCAAAACGATAGTTCCCATGCCGGACTATCCAAAACGATAGTCCCCATGCCGGACTATCCAAAACGATAGTCCCCATGCCGGACTATCCAAAACGATAGTCCCCTTGCCGGACTATCCAAAACGATAGTCCCCATGGCGGACTATCCAAAACGATAGTCAACATGCCGGACTATCCAAAACGATAGTCCCAATGCCGGACTATCCAAAAGATAGTCCCCATGTTGGACTATCCAAAACGATAGTCTCCATGCAGGACTATCCAAAACGATAGTCCTTGTGCCTGACTATCCAAAACGATAGTCCCCATGCCGGACTATCCAAAACGATAGTCAACATGCCGGACTATCCAAAACGATAGTCCCAATGCCGAACTATCCAAAACGATAGTCCCAAAGCCGGACTATCCAAAACGATAGTCCCCATGCCGGACTATCCAAAACGATAGTCCCCATGCCGGACTATCCAAATCGATAGTCCCCAAGCAGGGATATCCAAAACAATAGTCAACATGCAGGACTATCCAAAACGATAGTCCTTGTGCCTGACTATCCAAAACGATAGTCCCCATGCCGGACTATCCAAAACGATAGTCAACATGCCGGACTATCCAAAACGATAGTCCCAATGCCGGACTATCCAAAACGATAGTCCCAAAGCCGGACTATCCAAAACGATAGTCCCCATGCCGGACTATCCAAAACGATAGTCCCCATGCCGGACTATCCAAAACGATAGTCCCCAAGCAGGGATATCCAAAACAATAGTCAACATGCCGGACTATCCAAAACGATAGTCCCCATGCCGGACTATCCAAAACGGTAGTCCCCATGCCGGACTATCCAAAACGGTTGTCCCCATGCCGGACTATCCAAAACGATAGTCAACATGCCGGACTATCCAAAACGATAGTCAACATGCCGGACTATCCAAAACGATAGTCAACATGCCGGACTATCCAAAACGATAGTCATCATGCCGGACTATCCAAAACGATAGTCCCATGCCGGACTATCCAAAACGATAGTCCCCATGCCGGACTATCCAAAACGATAGTCCTCATGCCGGACTATCCAAAACGATAGTCCCAATGCCGGACTATCCAAAACGATAGTCCCGATGCCGGACAATCCAAAACGATAGTCCCCATGCCGGACTATCTAAAACGATAGTCCCAATGCCGGACTATCCAAAACGATAGTCCCCATGCCGGACTATCCAAAATGATAGTCCACATGCCGGACTATCCAAAACGATAGTCCCCATGCCGGACTACCCAAAACGATAGTCCCCATGCCGGACTATCCAAAATGATAGTCCCCATGCCGGACTATCCAAAACGATAGTCCCAAGGCCGGACTATCCAAAACGATAGTCCCAATGCCGGACTATCCAAAACGATAGTCCCCATGCCGGACTATCCAAAACGATAGTCCCCATGCCGGACTATCCAAAACGATAGTCCCCATGCCGGACTATCCAAAACGATAGTCCCCATGCCGGACTATATAAAACGATAGTCCCAATGCCGGACTATCCAAAACGATAGTCTTCATGTCGGACTATCCAAAACGATAGTCCCCCATGCCGGACTATCCAAAACGATAGTCAACATGCCGGACTATCCAAAACGATAGTCATCATGCCGGACTATCCAAAACGATAGTCCCATGCCGGACTATCCAAAACGATAGTCCCCATGCCGGACTATCCAAAACGATAGTTCCCATGCCGGACTATCCAAAACGATAGTCCCAATGCCGGACTATCCAAAACGATAGTCCCCCATGCCGGACTATCCAAAACGATAGTCCCCATGCCGGACTATCCAAAACGATAGTCCCTATGCCGGACTATCTAAAACGATAGTCCCCATGCCGGACTATCCAAAACGATAGTTCCCATGCCGGACTATCCAAAACGATAGTCCCAATGCCGGACTATCCAAAACGATAGTCCCTATGCCGGACTATCCAAAACGATAGTCCACATGCCGGACTATCCAAAACGATAGTCCCCATGCCGGACTATCCAAAACGATAGTCCCCATGCCGGACTATCCAAAACGATAGTCCCCATGCCGGACTATCTAAAACGATAGTCCCCATGCCGGACTATCCAAAACGATAGTCCCCATGCCGGACTATCCAAAACGATAGTTCCCATGCCGGACTATCCAAAACGATAGTCCCCATGCCGGACTATCCAAAACGATAGTCCCCATGCCGGACTATCCAAAACGATAGTCCCCTTGCCGGACTATCCAAAACGATAGTCCCCATGGCGGACTATCCAAAACGATAGTCAACATGCCGGACTATCCAAAACGATAGTCCCAATGCCGGACTATCCAAAAGATAGTCCCCATGTTGGACTATCCAAAACGATAGTCTCCATGCCGGACTATCCAAAACGATAGTCCCCATGCCGGACTATCCAAAACGATAGTCCCCATGCCAGACTATCCAAAACGATAGTCCCCATGCAGGACTATCCAAAACGATAGTCCCAATGCCGGACTATCCAAAACGATAGTCCCCATGTCGGACTATCCAAAATGATAGTCCCCATGCCGGACTATCCGAAACGATAGTCCCCATGCCGGACTATCCAAAACGATAGTCCCCATGCCTGACTATCCAAAACGATAGTCCCCATGCCTGACTATCCAAAACGATAGTCCCCATGCAGGACTATCTAAAACGATAGTCCTTGTGCCTGACTATCCAAAACGATAGTCCCCATGCCGGACTATCAAAAACGATAGTCAACATGCCGGACTATCCAAAACGATAGTCCCAATGCCGGACTATCCAAAACGACAGTCCCAATGCCGGACTATCCAAAACGATAGTCCCAATGACGGACTATCCCGATAGTCCCCATGTTGGACTATCTTAAACGATAGTCCCGATGCCGGACTATCCAAAACGATAGTCCCTATGCCGGACAATCCAAAACGATAGTCAAATGCCGGACTATCCAAAACGATAGTCCCCAATGCCGGACTATCCAAAACGATAGTCCCTATGTCGGACTATCCAAAACGATAGTCCCGATGCGGACTATCCAAAACGATCGTCCTCCCGCCGGACTATCTAAAACGATAGTCCCCATGCCGGACAATCCAAAACGATAGTCCCCATGTCGGACTATTCAAAACGATGGTGCCTATGCCAGACTATCCAAAAAGATAGTCCCCCATGTCGGACTATCCAAAACGATAGTCCCCATGCCGGACTATCATAAACGATAGTCCCCATGTTGGACTATCCAAAACGATAGTCCCCATGCCAGACTATCCAAAACGATAGTCCCATGCCGGACCTTCAAAACGATAGTCCCCAAGCAGGACTATCCAAAACGATAGTCCCAATGCGGACTATCCAAAACGATAGTCCCCATGTCGGACTATCCAAAACGATAGTCCCCATGCCGGACTATCCAAAAACGATAGTCCCCATGTCGGACTATCTAAAACGATAGTCCCCATGCCAGACTATCCAAAAACGATAGTTACCATGCAGGACTATCTAAAACGATAGTCCTTGTGCCTGACTATCCAAAACGATAGTCCCCATGCCGGACTATCCAAAACGATAGTCAACATGCCGGACTATCCAAAACGATAGTCCCAATGCCGGACTATCCAAAACGATAGTCCCAATGCCGGACTATCCAAAAAGATAGTCCCCATGTCGGACTATCCAAAACGATAGTCCCAATGCCGGACTATCCAAAACGATAGTCCCGATGCCGGACAATCCAAAACGATAGTCCCCATGCCGGACTATCCAAAACGATAGTCCCAATGCCGGACTATCCAAAACGATAGTCCCATGCCGGACTATCCAAAATGATAGTCCACATGCCGGACTATCCAAAACGATAGTCCCCATGCCGGACTACCCAAAACGATAGTCCCCATGCCGGACTATCCCAAAATGATAGTCCCCATGCCGGACTATCCAAAACGATAGTCCCAAGGCCGGACTATCCAAAACGATAGTCCCAATGCCGGACTATCCAAAACGATAGTCCCCATGCCGGACTATCCAAAACGATAGTCCCCATGCCGGACTATCCAAAACGATAGTCCCCATGCCGGACTATCCAAAACGATAGTCCCCATGCCGGACTATATAAAACGATAGTCCCAATGCCGGACTATCCAAAACGATAGTCTTCATGTCGGACTATCCAAAACGATAGTCCCCATGCCGGACTATCCAAAACGATAGTCAACATGCCGGACTATCCAAAACGATAGTCATCATGCCGGACTATCCAAAACGATAGTCCCCATGCCGGACTATCCAAAACGATAGTCCCCATGCCGGACTATCCAAAACGATAGTCCCCATGCCGGACTATCCAAAACGATAGTCCCAATGCCGGACTATCCAAAACGATAGTCCCCATGCCGGACTATCCAAAACGATAGTCCCCATGCCGGACTATCCAAAACGATAGTCCCTATGCCGGACTATCTAAAACGATAGTCCCCATGCCGGACTATCCAAAACGATAGTTCCCATGCCGGACTATCCAAAACGATAGTCCCAATGCCGGACTATCCAAAACGATAGTCCCAATGCCGGACTATCCAAAACGATAGTCCTTATGCCGGACTATCCAAAACGATAGTCCACATGCCGGACTATCCAAAACGATAGTCCCCATGCCGGACTATCCAAAACGATAGTCCCCATGCCGGACTATCCAAAACGATAGTCCCCATGCCGGACTATCTAAAACGATAGTCCCATGCCGGACTATCCAAAACGATAGTCCCCATGCCGGACTATCCAAAACGATAGTTCCCATGCCGGACTATCCAAAACGATAGTCCCCATGCCGGACTATCCAAAACGATAGTCCCCATGCCGGACTATCCAAAACGATAGTCCCCTTGCCGGACTATCCAAAACGATAGTCCCCATGGCGGACTATCCAAAACGATAGTCAACATGCCGGACTATCCAAAACGATAGTCCCAATGCCGGACTATCCAAAAGATAGTCCCCATGTTGGACTATCCAAAACGATAGTCTCCATGCCGGACTATCCAAAACGATAGTCCCCATGCCGGACTATCCAAAACGATAGTCCCCATGCCAGACTATCCAAAACGATAGTCCCCATGCAGGACTATCCAAAACGATAGTCCCAATGCCGGACTATCAAAAACGATAGTCCCCATGTCGGACTATCCAAAATGATAGTCCCCATGCCGGACTATCCGAAACGATAGTCCCCATGCCGGACTATCCAAAACGATAGTCCCCATGCCTGACTATCCAAAACGATAGTCCCCATGCCTGACTATCCAAAACGATAGTCCCCATGCAGGACTATCTAAAACGATAGTCCTTGTGCCTGACTATCCAAAACGATAGTCCCCATGCCGGACTATCAAAAACGATAGTCAACATGCCGACTATCCAAAAACGATAGTCCCAATGCCGGACTATCCAAAACGATAGTCCCAATGCCGGACTATCCAAAACGATAGTCCCCATGTTGGACTATCTTAAACGATAGTCCCGATGCGGACTATCCAAAACGATAGTCCCCATGCCGGACAATCCAAAACGATAGTCCAAATGCCGGACTATCCAAAACGATAGTCCCAATGCGGACTATCCAAAACGATAGTCCCTATGTCGGACTATCCAAAACGATAGTCCCGATGCCGGACTATCCAAAACGATCGTCCTCCCGCCGGACTATCTAAAACGATAGTCCCCATGCCGGACAATCCAAAACGATAGTCCCCATGTCGGACTATTCAAAACGATGGTGCCTATGCCAGACTATCCAAAAAGATAGTCCCCATGTCGGACTATCCAAAACGATAGTCCAATGCCGGACTATCCAAAACGATAGTCCCAATGCCGGACTATCCAAAAAGATAGTCCCCATGTCGGACTATCCAAAACGATAGTCCCCATGCCGGACTATCATAAACGATAGTCCCCATGTTTTACTATCCAAAACGATAGTCCCCATGCCAGACTATCTAAAACGATAGTCCCTATGCCGGACCTTCAAAACGATAGTCCCCAAGCAGGACTATCCAAAACGATAGTCCCAGAGCAGGACTATCCAAAACGATAGTCCCAATGCCGGACTATCCAAAATGATAGTCCCCATGTCGGACTATCCAAAACGATAGTCCCCATGTCGGACTATCCAAAACGATAGTCCCCATGCCGGACTATCCAAAACGATAGTCCCCATGTCGGACTATCTAAAACGATAGTCCCCATGCCAGACTATCCAAAACGATAGTCCCCAAGCAGGACTATCCAAAACGATAGTCCCAATGCCGGACTATCCAAAACGATAGTCCCCATGTCGGACTATCCAAAACGATAGTCCCTTTTCCGGACTATCCAAAACGATAGTCCCCATGTCGGACTATCTAAAACGATAGTCCCCATGCCAGACTATCCAAAACGATAGTCCCCATGCCAGACTATCCAAAACGATAGTCCCCATGTCGGACTATCTAAAACGATAGTCCCCATGCCAGACTATCCAAAACGATAGTCCCCATGCCAGACTATCCAAAACGATAGTCCTCCCGCCGGACTATCCAAAACGATAGTCCCCATGCCGGACAATCCAAAACGATAGTCCCAATGCCGGACTATCCAAAACGATAGTCCCAATGCCGGACTATCCAAAACGATAGTCCTCATGTCGGACTATCCAAATCGATAGTCCCGATGCCGGACTATCCAAAACGATAGTCCTCCCGCCGGACTATCTAAAACGATAGTCCCCATGCCGGACAATCCAAAACGATAGTCCCCATGTCGGACTATTCAAAACGATGGTCCCTATGCCAGACTATCCAAAAAGATAGTCCAAATGTCGGACTATCCAAACGATAGTCCCCATGCCGGACTATCATAAACGATAGTCCCCATGTTGGACTATCCAAAACGATAGTCCCATGCCAGACTATCCAAAACGATAGTCCCCATGCCGGACCTTCAAAACGATAGTCCCCAAGCAGGACTATCCAAAACGATAGTCCCAATGCCGGACTATCCAAAACGATAGTCCCCATGTCGGACTATCCAAAACGATAGTCCCCATGCCGGACAATCCAAAACGATAGTCCCCATGTCGGACTATTCAAAAATATGGTCCCTATGCCAGACTATCCAAAAAGATAGTCCCCATGTCGGACTATCCAAAACGATAGTCCCCATGCCGGACTATCATAAACGATAGTCCCCATGTTGGACTATCCAAAACGATAGTCCCCATGCCAGACTATCCAAAACGATAGTCCCCATGCCGGACCTTCAAAACGTTAGTCCCCAAGCAGGACTATCCAAAACGATAGTCCCAATGCCGGACTATCCAAAACGATAGTCCCCATGTCGGACTATCCAAAACGATAGTCCCCATGCCGGACTATCCAAAACGATAGTCCCCATGTCGGACTATCTAAAACGATAGTCCCCATGCCAGACTATCCAAAACGATAGTCCCCATGCCTGACTATCCAAAACGATAGTCCCCATGTCGGACTATCTAAAACGATAGTCCCCATGCCGGACTATCCAAAACGATAGTCCCCAAGTCGGACTATCTAAAACGATAGTCCCCATGCCAGACTATCCAAAACGATAGTCCCCATGCAGGACTATCCAAAATGATAGTCCCCATGCCGGACTATCCGAAACGATAGTCCCCATGCCGGACTATCCAAAACGATAGTCCCCATGCCTGACTATCCGAAACGATAGTCCCCATGCCTGACTATCCAAAACGATAGTCCCCATGCAGGACTATCCAAAACGATAGTCCTTGTGCCTGACTATCCAAAACGATAGTCCCATGCCGGACTATCGAAAACGATAGTCAACATGCCGGACTATCCAAAACGATAGTCCCAATGCCGGACTATCCAAAACGATAGTCCCAAAGCCGGACTATCCAAAACGATAGTCCCCATGCCGGACTATCCAAAACGATAGTCCCCATGCCGGACTATCCAAAACGATAGTCCCAAGCAGGGATATCCAAAACAATAGTCAACATGCCGGACTATCCAAACGATAGTCCCCATGCCGGACTATCCAAAACGGTAGTCCCCATGCCGGACTATCCAAAACGGTAGTCCCCATGCCGGACTATCCAAAACGATAGTCAACATGCCGGACTATCCAAAACGATAGTCAACATGCCGGACTATCCAAAACGATAGTCAACATGCCGGACTATCCAAAACGATAGTCATCATGCCGGACTATCCAAAACGATAGTCCATGCCGGACTATCCAAAACGATAGTCCCCATGCCGGACTATCCAAAACGATAGTCCTCATGCCGGACTATCCAAAACGATAGTCCCAATGCCGGACTATCCAAAACGATAGTCCCGATGCCGGACAATCCAAAACGATAGTCCCCATGCCGGACTATCCAAAACGATAGTCCCAATGCCGGACTATCCAAAACGATAGTCCCCATGCCTTACTATCCAAAATGATAGTCCACATGCCGGACTATCCAAAACGATAGTCCCATGCCGGACTACTTAAAACGATAGTCCCCATGCCGGACTATCCAAAATGATAGTCCCCATGCCGGACTATCCAAAACGATAGTCCCAAGGCCGGACTATCCAAAACGATAGTCCCAATGCCGGACTATCCAAAACGATAGTCCCCATGCCGGACTATCCAAAACGATAGTCCCATGCCGGACTATCCAAAACGATAGTCCCCATGCCGGACTATCCAAAACGATAGTCCCCATGCCGGACTATATAAAACGATAGTCCCAATGCCGGACTATCCAAAACGATAGTCTTCATGTCGGACTATCCAAAACGATAGTCCCCATGCCGGACTATCCAAAACGATAGTCAACATGCCGGACTATCCAAAACGATAGTCATCATGCCGGACTATCCAAAACGATAGTCCCATGCCGGACTATCCAAAACGATAGTCCCCATGCCGGACTATCCAAAACGATAGTCCCCATGCCGGACTATCCAAAACGATAGTCCCAATGCCGGACTATCCAAAACGATAGTCCCCATGCCGGACTATCCAAAACGATAGTCCCCATGCCGGACTATCCAAAACGATAGTCCCTATGCCGGACTATCTAAAACGATAGTCCCCATGCCGGACTATCCAAAACGATAGTTCCCATGCCGGACTATCCAAAACGATAGTCCCAATGCCGGACTATCCAAAACGATAGTCCCTATGCCGGACTATCCAAAACGATAGTCCACATGCCGGACTATCCAAAACGATAGTCCCCATGCCGGACTATCCAAAACGATAGTCCCCATGCCGGACTATCCAAAACGATAGTCCCCATGCCGGACTATCTAAAACGATAGTCCCCATGCCGGACTATCCAAAACGATAGTCCCCATGCCGGACTATCCAAAACGATAGTTCCCATGCCGGACTATCCAAAACGATAGTCCCCATGCCGGACTATCCAAAACGATAGTCCCCATGCCGGACTATCCAAAACGATAGTCCCCTTGCCGGACTATCCAAAACGATAGTCCCCATGGCGGACTATCCAAAACGATAGTCAACATGCCGGACTATCCAAAACGATAGTCCCAATGCCGGACTATCCAAAAGATAGTCCCCATGTTGGACTATCCAAAACGATAGTCTCCATGCCGGACTATCCAAAACGATAGTCCCCATGCCGGACTATCCAAAACGATAGTCCCCATGCCAGACTATCCAAAACGATAGTCCCCATGCAGGACTATCCAAAACGATAGTCCCAATGCCGGACTATCCAAAACGATAGACCCCATGTCGGACTATCCAAAATGATAGTCCCCATGCCGGACTATCCGAAACGATAGTCCCCATGCCGGACTATCCAAAACGATAGTCCCCATGCCTGACTATCCAAAACGATAGTCCCCATGCCTGACTATCCAAAACGATAGTCCCCATGCAGGACTATCTAAAACGATAGTCCTTGTGCCTGACTATCCAAAACGATAGTCCCCATGCCGGACTATCAAAAACGATAGTCAACATGCCGGACTATCCAAAACGATAGTCCCAATGCCGGACTATCCAAAACGATAGTCCCAATGCCGGACTATCCAAAACGATAGTCCCAATGCCGGACTATCCAAAACGATAGTCCCTATGTCGGACTATCCAAAACGATCGTCCTCCCGCCGGACTATCTAAAACGATAGTCCCCATGCCGGACAATCCAAAACGATAGTCCCCATGTCGGACTATTCAAAACGATGGTGCCTATGCCAGACTATCCAAAAAGATAGTCCCCATGTCGGACTATCCAAAACGATAGTCCCCATGCCAGACTATCCAAAACGATAGTCCCCATGCCGGACCTTCAAAACGATAGTCCCCAAGCAGGACTATCCAAAACGATAGTCCCAATGCCGGACTATCCAAAACGATAGTCCCCATGTCGGACTATCCAAAACGATAGTCCCCATGCCGGACTATCCAAAACGATAGTCCCCATGCCGGACTATCCAAAACGATAGTCCCCATGTCGGACTATCTAAAACGATAGTCCCCATGCCAGACTATCCAAAACGATAGTTACCATGCAGGACTATCTAAAACGATAGTCCTTGTGCCTGACTATCCAAAACGATAGTCCCCATGCCGGACTATCCAAAACGATAGTCAACATGCCGGACTATCCAAAACGATAGTCCCAATGCCGGACTATCCAAAACGATAGTCCCAATGCCGGACTATCCAAAAAGATAGTCCCCATGTCGGACTATCCAAAACGATAGTCCCAATGCCGGACTATCCAAAACGATAGTCCCGATGCCGGACAATCCAAAACGATAGTCCCCATGCCGGACTATCAAAAACGATAGTCCCAATGCCGGACTATCCAAAACGATAGTCCCCATGCCGGACTATCCAAAATGATAGTCCACATGCCGGACTATCCAAAACGATAGTCCCCATGCCGGACTACCCAAAACGATAGTCCCCATGCCGGACTATCCAAAATGATAGTCCCCATGCCGGACTATCCAAAACGATAGTCCCAAGGCCGGACTATCCAAAACGATAGTCCCAATGCCGGACTATCCAAAACGATAGTCCCCTTGCCGGACTATCCAAAACGATAGTCCCCATGCCGGACTATCCAAAACGATAGTCCCCATGCCGGACTATCCAAAACGATAGTCCCCATGCCGGACTATATAAAACGATAGTCCCAATGCCGGACTATCCAAAACGATAGTCTTCATGTCGGACTATCCAAAACGATAGTCCCCATGCCGGACTATCCAAAACGATAGTCAACATGCCGGACTATCCAAAACGATAGTCATCATGCCGGACTATCCAAAACGATAGTCCCCATGCCGGACTATCCAAAACGATAGTCCCCATGCCGGACTATCCAAAACGATAGTCCCCATGCCGGACTATCCAAAACGATAGTCCCCATGCCGGACTATCCAAAACGATAGTCCCAATGCCGGACTATCCAAAACGATAGTCCCCATGCCGGACTATCCAAAACGATAGTCCCCATGCCGGACTATCCAAAACGATAGTCCCTATGCCGGACTATCTAAAACGATAGTCCCCATGCCGGACTATCCAAAACGATAGTTCCCATGCCGGACTATCCAAAACGATAGTCCCAATGCCGGACTATCCAAAACGATAGTCCCTATGCCGGACTATCCAAAACGATAGTCCACATGCCGGACTATCCAAAACGATAGTCCCCATGCCGGACTATCCAAAACGATAGTCCCCATGCCGGACTATCCAAAACGATAGTCCCCATGCCGGACTATCTAAAACGATAGTCCCCATGCCGGACTATCCAAAACGATAGTCCCCATGCCGGACTATCCAAAACGATAGTTCCCATGCCGGACTATCCAAAACGATAGTCCCCATGCCGGACTATCCAAAACGATAGTCCCCATGCCGGACTATCCAAAACGATAGTCCCCTTGCCGGACTATCCAAAACGATAGTCCCCATGGCGGACTAACCAAAACGATAGTCAACATGCCGGACTATCCAAAACGATAGTCCCAATGCCGGACTATCCAAAAGATAGTCCCCATGTTGGACTATCCAAAACGATAGTCTCCATGCCGGACTATCCAAAACGATAGTCCCCATGCCGGACTATCCAAAACGATAGTCCCCATGCCAGACTATCCAAAACGATAGTCCCCATGCAGGACTATCCAAAACGATAGTCCCAATGCCGGACTATCCAAAACGATAGTCCCCATGTCGGACTATCCAAAATGATAGTCCCCATGCCGGACTATCCGAAACGATAGTCCCCATGCCGGACTATCCAAAACGATAGTCCCCATGCCTGACTATCCAAAACGATAGTCCCCATGCCTGACTATCCAAAACGATAGTCCCCATGCAGGACTATCTAAAACGATAGTCCTTGTGCCTGACTATCCAAAACGATAGTCCCCATGCCGGACTATCAAAAACGATAGTCAACATGCCGGACTATCCAAAACGATAGTCCCAATGCCGACTATCCAAAACGATAGTCCCAATGCCGGACTATCCAAAACGATAGTCCCCATGTTGGACTATCTTAAACGATAGTCCCGATGCCGGACTATCCAAAACGATAGTCCCCATGCCGGACAATCCAAAACGATAGTCCAAATGCCGGACTATCCAAAACGATAGTCCCAATGCCGGACTATCCAAAACGATGGTCCCTATGTCGGACTATCCAAAACGATAGTCCCGATGCCGGACTATCCAAAACGATCGTCCTCCCGCCGGACTATCTAAAACGATAGTCCCCATGCCGGACAATCCAAAACGATAGTCCCCATGTCGGACTATTCAAAACGATGGTGCCTATGCCAGACTATCCAAAAAGATAGTCCCCATGTCGGACTATCCAAAACGATAGTCCCCATGCCGGACTATCATAAACGATAGTCCCCATGTTGGACTATCCAAAACGATAGTCCCATGCCAGACTATCCAAAACGATAGTCCCCCATGCCGGACCTTCAAAACGATAGTCCCCAAGCAGGGACTATCCAAAACGTAGTCCCAATGCCGGACTATCCAAAACGATAGTCCCCATGTCGGACTATCCAAAACGATAGTCCCCATGCCGGACTATCCAAAACGATAGTCCCCATGTCGGACTATCTAAAACGATAGTCCCCATGCCAGACTATCCAAAACGATAGTTACCATGCAGGACTATCTAAAACGATAGTCCTTGTGCCTGACTATCCAAAACGATAGTCCCCATGCCGGACTATCCAAAACGATAGTCAACATGCCGGACTATCCAAAACGATAGTCCCAATGCCGGACTATCCAAAACGATAGTCCCAATGCCGGACTATCCAAAAAGATAGTCCCCATGTCGGACTATCCAAAACGATAGTCCCCATGCCGGACTATCATAAACGATAGTCCCCATGTTGGACTATCTAAAACGATAGTCCCCATGCCAGACTATCTAAAACGATAGTCCCTATGCCGGACCTTTAAAACGATAGTCCTCAAGCAGGACTATCCAAAACGATAGTCCCAGAGCAGGACTATCCAAAACGATAGTCCCAATGCCGGACTATCCAAAATGATAGTCCCCATGTCGGACTATCCAAAACGATAGTCCCCATGTCGGACTATCCAAAACGATAGTCCCCATGCCGGACTATCCAAAATAATAGTCCCCATGTCGGACTATCTAAAACGATAGTCCCCATGCCAGACTATCCAAAACGATAGTCCCCATGCCGGACTATCCAAAACGATAGTCCCAATGCCGGACTATCCAAAACGATAGTCCCCATGTCGGACTATCCAAAACGATAGTCCCCATGCCGGACTATCCAAAACGATAGTCCCCATGTCGGACTATCTAAAACGATAGTCCCCATGCCAGACTATACAAAACGATAGTCCCCATGCCAGACTATCCAAAACGATAGTCCCCATGTCGGACTATCTAAAACGATAGTCCCCATGCCAGACTATCCAAAACGATAGTCCCCATGCCAGACTATCCAAAACGATAGTCCTCCCGCCGGACTATCCAAAACGATAGTCCCCATGCCGGACAATCCAAAACGATAGTCCCAATGCCGGACTATCCAAAACCATAGTCCCAATGCCGGACTATCCAAAACGATAGTCCTCATGTCGGACTATCCAAATCGATAGTCCCGATGCCGGACTATCCAAAACGATAGTCCTCCCGCCGGACTATCTAAAACGATAGTCCCCATGCCGGACAATCCAAAACGATAGTCCCCATGTCGGACTATTCAAAACGATGGTCCCTATGCCAGACTATCCAAAAAGATAGTCCCCATGTCGGACTATCCAAAACGATAGTCCCCATGCCGGACTATCATAAACGATAGTCCCCATGTTAGACTATCCAAAACGATAGTCCCCATGCCAGACTATCCAAAACGATAGTCCCCATGCCGGCCTTCAAAACGATAGTCCCCAAGCAGGACTATCCAAAACGATAGTCCCAATGCCGGACTATCCAAAACGATAGTCCCCATTTCGGACTATCCAAAACGATAGTCCCCATGCCGGACAATCCAAAACGATAGTCCCCATGTCGGACTGTTCAAAAATATGGTCCCTATGCCAGACTATCCAAAAAGATAGTCCCCATGTCGGACTATCCAAAACGATAGTCCCCATGCCGGACTATCATAAACGATAGTCCCCATGTTGGACTATCCAAAACGATAGTCCCCATGCCGGACTATCTAAAACGATAGTCCCCATGCCGGACCTTCAAAACGATAGTCCCCAAGCAGGACTATCCAAAACGATAGTCCCAATGCCGGACTATCCAAAACGATAGTCCCCATGTCGGACTATCCAAAACGATAGTCCCCATGCCGGACTATCCAAAACGATAGTCCCCATGTCGGACTATCTAAATCGATAGTCCCCATGCCAGACTATCCAAAACGATAGTCCCCATGCCTGACTATCCAAAACGATAGTCCCCATGTAGGACTATCTAAAACGATAGTCCCCATGCCGGACTATCCAAAACGATAGTCCCCATGTCGGACTATCTAAAACGATAGTCCCCATGCCAGACTATCCAAAACGATAGTCCCCATGCAGGACTATCCAAAATGATAGTCCCCATGCCGGACTATCCGAAACGATAGTCCCCATGCCGGACTATCCAAAACGATAGTCCCCATGCCTGACTATCCAAAACGATAGTCCCCATGCCTGACTATCCAAAACGATAGTCCCCATGCAGGACTATCCAAAACGATAGTCCTTGTGCCTGACTATCCAAAACGATAGTCCCCATGCCGGACTATCCAAAACGATAGTCAACATGCCGGACTATCCAAAACGATAGTCCCAATGCCGGACTATCCAAAACGATAGTCCCAAAGCCGGACTATCCAGAACGATAGTCCCCATGTCGGACTATCAAAAACGATAGTCCTGATGCCGGACTATCCAAAACGATAGTCCTCCCGCCGGACTATCCAAAACGATAGTCCCTATGCCGGACAATCCAAAACGATAGTCCCAATGCCGGACTATCCAAAACGATAGTCCCAATGCCGGACTATCCAAAACGATAGTTCCCATGTCGGACTATCCAAAACGATAGTCCCAATGCCGGACTATCCAAAACGATAGTCCTCCCGCCGGACTATCTAAAACGATAGTCCCCATGCCGGACAATCCAAAACGATAGTCCCCATGTCGGACTATTCAAAACGATGGTCCCTATGCCAGACTATCCAAAAAGATAGTCCCCATGTCGGACAATCCAAAACGATAGTCCCAAGGGCGGACTATCCAAAACGATAGTCCCAATGCCGGACTATCCAAAACGATAGTCACCATGCCGGACTATCCAAAACGATAGTCTCCATGCCGGACTATCCAAAACGATAGTCCCCATGCCGGACTATCCAAAACGATAGTCCCCATGCCGGACTATATAAAACGATAGTCCCAATGCCGGACTATCCAAAACGATAGTCTTCATGTCGGACTATCCAAAACGATAGTCCCCATGCCGGACTATCCAAAACGATAGTCAACATGCCGGACTATCCAAAACGATAGTCATCATGCCGGACTATCCAAAACGATAGTCCCATGCCGGACTATCCAAAACGATAGTCCCCATGCCGGACTATCCAAAACGATAGTCCCCATGCCGGACTATCCAAAACGATAGTCCCAATGCTGGACTATCCAAAACGATAGTCCCCATGCCGGACTATCCAAAACGATAGTCCCCATGCCGGACTATCCAAAACGATAGTCCCCATGCCGGACTATCCAAAACGATAGTCCCCATGCCGGACTATCCAAAACGATAGTCCCCATGCCGGACTATGCAAAACGATAGTCCCAATGCCGGACTATCCAAAACGATAGTCCCCATGCCGGACTATCCAAAACGATAGTCCACATGCCGGACTATCCAAAACGATAGTCCCCATGCCGGACTTATCCAAAACGATAGACCCCATGCCGGACTATCCAAAACGATAGTCCCCATGCCGGACTATCCAAAACGATAGTTCCCATGCCGGACTATCCAAAACGATAGTCCCCATGCCGGACTATCCAAAACGATAGTCCCCATGCCGGACTATCCAAAACGATAGTCCCCTTGCCGGACTATCCAAAACGATAGTCCCCATGGCGGACTATGCAAAACGATAGTCAACATGCCGGACTATCCAAAACGATAGTCCCAATGCCGGACTATCCAAAAGATAGTCCCCATGTTGGACTATCCAAAACGATAGTCTCCATGCCGGACTATCCAAAACGATAGTCCCCATGCCGGACTATCCAAAACGATAGTCCCCATGCCAGACTATCCAAAACGATAGTCCCCATGCAGGACTATCCAAAACGATAGTCCCAATGCCGGACTATCCAAAACGATAGTCCCCATGTCGGACTATCCAAAATGATAGTCCCCATGCCGGACTATCTAAAACGATAGTCCCCATGCCTGACTATCCGAAACGATAGTCCCCATGTCGGACTATTCAAAACGATGGTCCCTATGCCAGACTATCCAAAAAGATAGTCCCCATGTCGGACTATCCAAAACGATAGTAGCCATGCCGGACTATCATAAACGATAGTCCCCATGTTAAACTATCCAAAACGATAGTCCCCATGCCAGACTATCCAAAACGATAGTCCCCATGCCGGACCTTCAAAACGATAGTCCCCAAGCAGGACTATCCAAAACGATAGTCCCAAAGCCGGACTATCCAAAACGATAGTCCCCATGTCGGACTATCTAAAACGATAGTCCCCATGCCGGACTATCCAAAACGATAGTCAACATGCCGGACTATCCAAAACGATAGTCCCAATGCCGGACTATCCAAAAAGATAGTCCCAATGCCGGACTGTCCAAAACGATAGTCCCCATGTCGGACTATCCAAAACGATAGTCCTCCCAACGGACTATCCAAAACGATAGTCCCCATGCCGGACTATCCAAAATGATAGTCCCAATGCCGGACTATCCAAAACGATAGTCCCAATGCCGGACTATCCAAAACGATAGTCCCCATGTCGGACTATCCAAAACGATAGTCCCGATGCCGGACTATCCAAAACGATAGTCCTCCCGCCGGACTATCTAAAACGATAGTCCCCATGCCGGACAATCCAAAACGATAGTCCCCATGTCGGACTATTCAAAACGATGGTCCCTATGCCAGACTATCCAAAAAGATAGTCCCCATGTCGGACTATCCAAAACGATAGTCCCCATGCCGGACTATCATAAACGATAGTCCCCATGTTAAACTATCCAAAACGATAGTCCCCATGCCAGACTATCCAAAACGATAGTCCCCATGCCGGACCTTCAAAACGATAGTCCCCAAGCAGGACTATCCAAAACGATAGTCCCAAAGCCGGACTATCCAAAACGATAGTCCCCATGTCGGACTATCTAAAACGATAGTCCCCATGCCGGACTATCCAAAACGATAGTCCCCATGTCGGACTATTTAAAACGATAGTCCCCATGCCAGACTATCCAAAACGATAGTCCCCATGCAGGACTATCCAAAACGATAGTCTTAATGCCGGACTATCCAAAATGATAGTCCCCATGCCGAACTATCCGAAACGATAGTCCCCATGCCGGACTATCCAAAACGATAGTCCCCATGCCTGACTATCAAAAACGATAGTCCCCATGCCTGACTATCCAAAAAGATAGTCCCCATATCGGACAATCCAAAACGATAGTCCCAAGGGCGGACTATCCAAAACGATAGTCCCAATGCCGGACTATCCAAAACGATAGTCACCATGCCGGACTATCCAAAACGATAGTCTCCATGCCGGACTATCCAAAACGATAGTCCCCATGCCGGACTATCCAAAACGATAGTCCCCATGCCGGACTATATAAAACGATAGTCCCAATGCCGGACTATCCAAAACGATAGTCTTCATGTCGGACTATCCAAAACGATAGTCCCCATGCCGGACTATCCAAAACGATAGTCAACATGCCGGACTATCCAAAACGATAGTCATCATGCCGGACTATCCAAAACGATAGTCCCATGCCGGACTATCCAAAACGATAGTCCCCATGCCGGACTATCCAAAACGATAGTCCCCATGCCGGACTATCCAAAACGATAGTCCCAATGCTGGACTATCCAAAACGATAGTCCCCATGCCGGACTATCCAAAACGATAGTTCCCATGCCGGACTATCCAAAACGATAGTCCCCATGCCGGACTATCCAAAACGATAGTCCCCATGCCGGACTATGCAAAACGATAGTCCCAATGCCGGACTATCCAAAACGATAGTCCCCATGCCGGACTATCCAAAACGATAGTCCACATGCCGGACTATCCAAAACGATAGTCCCCATGCCGGACTATCCAAAACGATAGTCCCCATGCCGGACTATCCAAAACGATAGTCCCCATGCCGGACTATCCAAAACGATAGACCCCATGCCGGACTATCCAAAACGATAGTCCCCATGCCGGACTATCCAAAACGATAGTTCCCATGCCGGACTATCCAAAACGATAGTCCCCATGCCGGTCTATCCAAAACGATAGTCCCCATGCCGGACTATCCAAAACGATAGTCCCCTTGCCGGACTATCCAAAACGATAGTCCCCATGGCGGACTATGCAAAACGATAGTCAACATGCCGGACTATCCAAAACGATAGTCCCAATGCCGGACTATCCAAAAGATAGTCCCCATGTTGGACTATCCAAAACGATAGTCTCCATGCCGGACTATCCAAAACGATAGTCCCCATGCCGGACTATCCAAAACGATAGTCCCCATGCCAGACTATCCAAAACGATAGTCCCCATGCAGGACTATCCAAAACGATAGTCCCAATGCCGGACTATCCAAAACGATAGTCCCCATGTCGGACTATCCAAAATGATAGTCCCCATGCCGGACTATCTAAAACGATAGTCCCCATGCCTGACTATCCGAAACGATAGTCCCCATGTCGGACTATTCAAAACGATGGTCCCTATGCCAGACTATCCAAAAAGATAGTCCCCATGTCGGACTATCCAAAACGATAGTAGCCATGCCGGACTATCATAAACGATAGTCCCCATGTTAAACTATCCAAAACGATAGTCCCCATGCCAGACTATCCAAAACGATAGTCCCCATGCCGGACCTTCAAAACGATAGTCCCCAAGCAGGACTATCCAAAACGATAGTCCCAAAGCCGGACTATCCAAAACGATAGTCCCCATGTCGGACTATCTAAAACGATAGTCCCCATGCCGGACTATCCAAAACGATAGTCAACATGCCGGACTATCCAAAACGATAGTCCCAATGCCGGACTATCCAAAAAGATAGTCCCAATGCCGGACTGTCCAAAACGATAGTCCCCATGTCGGACTATCCAAAACGATAGTCCTCCCAACGGACTATCCAAAACGATAGTCCCCATGCCGGACTATCCAAAATGATAGTCCCAATGCCGGACTATCCAAAACGATAGTCCCAATGCCGGACTATCCAAAACGATAGTCCCCATGTCGGACTATCCAAAACGATAGTCCCGATGCCGGACTATCCAAAACGATAGTCCTCCCGCCGGACTATCTAAAACGATAGTCCCCATGCCGGACAATCCAAAACGATAGTCCCCATGTCGGACTATTCAAAACGATGGTCCCTATGCCAGACTATCCAAAAAGATAGTCCCCATGTCGGACTATCCAAAACGATAGTCCCCATGCCGGACTATCATAAACGATAGTCCCCATGTTAAACTATCCAAAACGATAGTCCCCATGCCAGACTATCCAAAACGATAGTCCCCATGCCGGACCTTCAAAACGATAGTCCCCAAGCAGGACTATCCAAAACGATAGTCCCAAAGCCGGACTATCCAAAACGATAGTCCCCATGTCGGACTATCTAAAACGATAGTCCCCATGCCGGACTATCCAAAACGATAGTCCCCATGTCGGACTATTTAAAACGATAGTCCCCATGCCAGACTATCCAAAACGATAGTCCCCATGCAGGACTATCCAAAACGATAGTCTTAATGCCGGACTATCCAAAATGATAGTCCCCATGCCGAACTATCCGAAACGATAGTCCCCATGCCGGACTATCCAAAACGATAGTCCCCATGCCTGACTATCAAAAACGATAGTCCCCATGCCTGACTATCCAAAACGATAGTCCCCATGCAGGACTATCCAAAACGATAGTCCTTGTGCCTGACTATCCAAAACGATAGTCCCCATGCCGGACTATCCAAAACGATAGTTAACATGCCGGACTATCCAAAACGATAGTCCCAATGCCGGACTATCCAAAACGATAGTCCCAATGCCGGGATATCCAAAACGATAGTCCCCATGTCGGACTATCCAAAACGATAGTCCCGATGCCGGACTATCCAAAACGATAGTCCTCCCGCCGGACTATCCAAAACGATAGTCCCAATGCCGGACTATCCAAAACGATAGTCCCAATGCCGGACTATCCAAAACGATAGTCCCCATGTCGGACTATCCAAAACGATAGTCCCGATGCCGGACTATCCAAAACGATAGTCCTCCCGCCGGACTATCTAAAACGATAGTCCCCATGCCGGACAATCCAAAACGATAGTCCCCATGTCGGACTATTCAAAACGATGGTCCCTATGCCAGACTATCCAAAAAGATAGTCCCCATGTCGGACTATCAAAAACGATAGTCCCCATGCCGGACTATCATAAACGATAGTCCCCATGTTGGACTATCCAAAACGATAGTCCCCATGCCAGACTATCCAAAACGATAGTCCCCATGCCGGACCTTCAAAACGATAGTCCCCAAGCAGGACTATCCAAAACTATAGTCCCAATGCCGGACTATCCAAAACGATAGTCCCCATGTCGGACTATCCAAAACGATTGTCCCCATGCCGGACTATCCAAAACGATAGTCCCCATGTCGGACTATCTAAAACGATAGTCCCCATGACGGACTATCAAAAACGATAGTCCCCATGCCGGAAAATCCAAAACGATAGTCCCCATGCCGGACTATCCTAAACGATAGTCCCCATGTCGGATTATCCAAAACGATAGTCCCCATGCCGGACTATCTAAAACGATAGTCCCCATGCCAGACTATCCAAAACGATAGTCCCCATGACGGACTATCCAAAACGATAGTCCTTATGCCGGACTATCCAAAACGATCGCGTCCATGACGGACTATCCAAAACGATAGTCCCAATGCCGGACTATCCAAAACGATAGCCCCCTGCCGGACTATCCAAAACGATAGTCCCCATGTCAGACTATCCAAAACGATTGTCCCCATGCCGGACTATCTAAAACGATAGTCCCCATGCCGGACTATCCAAAACGATAGTCCCCATGCCGGACTATCCAAAACGATAGTCAACATGCCGGACTATCCAAAACGATAGTCCCAATGCCGGACTATCCAAAACCACAGTCCCCATGTCGGACTATCCAAAACGATATTCCTTAGCCGGAATATCCAAAACGATAGTCCCCATGCCGGACTCTCCAAAACAGTAGTCCCCATGCCGGACTATCCAAAACGATAGTCCCCATGCCGGACCTTCAAAACGATAGTCCCCAAGCAGGACTATCCAAAACGATAGTCCCAATGCCGGACTATCCAAAACGATAGTCCCCATGTCGGACTATCCAAAACGATAGTCCCCATGCCGGACTATCCAAAACGATAGTCCCCATGTCGGACTATCTAAATCGATAGTCCCCATGCCAGACTATCCAAAACGATAGTCCCCATGCCTGACTATCCAAAACGATAGTCCCCATGTCGGACTATCTAAAACGATAGTCCCCATGCCGGACTATCCAAAACGATAGTCCCCATGTCGGACTATCTAAAACGATAGTCCCCATGCCAGACTATCCAAAACGATAGTCCCCATGCAGGACTATCCAAAATGATAGTCCCCATGCCGGACTATCCGAAACGATAGTCCCCATGCCGGACTATCCAAAACGATAGTCCCCATGCCTGACTATCCAAAACGATAGTCCCCATGCCTGACTATCCAAAACGATAGTCCCCATGCAGGACTATCCAAAACGATAGTTCTTGTGCCTGACTATCCAAAACGATAGTCCCCATGCCGGACTATCCAAAACGATAGTCAACATGCCGGACTATCCAAAACGATAGTCCCAATGCCGGACTATCCAAAACGATAGTCCCCATGTCGGACTATCCAAAACGATAGTCCCGATGCCGGACTATCCAAAACGATAGTCCTCCCGCCGGACTATCCAAAACGATAGTCCCTATGCCGGACAATCCAAAACGATAGTCCCAATGCCGGACTATCCAAAACGATAGTCCCAATGCCGGACTATCCAAAACGATAGTTCCCATGTCGGACTATCCAAAACGATAGTCCCAATGCCGGACTATCCAAAACTATAGTCCTCCCGCCGGACTATCTAAAACGATAGTCCCCATGCCGGACAATCCAAAACGATAGTCCCCATGTCGGACTATTCAAAACGATGGTCCCTATGCCAGACTATCCAAAAAGATAGTCCCCATGTCGGACAATCCAAAACGATAGTCCCAAGGGCGGACTATCCAAAACGATAGTCCCAATGCCGGACTATCCAAAACGATAGTCACCATGCCGGACTATCCAAAACGATAGTCTCCATGCCGGACTATCCAAAACGATAGTCCCCATGCCTGACTATCCAAAACGATAGTCCCCATGCCGGACTATATAAAACGATAGTCCCAATGCCGGACTATCCAAAACGATAGTCTTCATGTCGGACTATCCAAAACGATAGTCCCCATGCCGGACTATCCAAAACGATAGTCAACATGCCGGACTATCCAAAACGATAGTCATCATGCCGGACTATCCAAAACGATAGTCCCATGCCGGACTATCCAAAACGATAGTCCCCATGCCGGACTATCCAAAACGATAGTCCCCATGCCGGACTATCCAAAACGATAGTCCCAATGCTGGACTATCCAAAACGATAGTCCCCATGCCGGACTATCCAAAACGATAGTCCCCATGCTGGACTATCCAAAACGATAGTCCCCATGCCGGACTATCCAAAACGATAGTCCCCATGCCGGACTATCCAAAACGATAGTCCCCATGCCGGACTATCCAAAACGATAGTCCCCATGCCGGACTATGCAAAACGATAGTCCCAATGCCGGACTATCCAAAACGATAGTTCCCATGCCGGACTATCCAAAACGATAGTCCCCATGCCGGACTATCCAAAACGATAGTCCCCATGCCGGACTATCCAAAACGATAGTCCCCTTGCCGGACTATCCAAAACGATAGTCCCCATGGCGGACTATCCAAAACGATAGTCAACATGCCGGACTATCCAAAACGATAGTCCCAATGCCGGACTATCCAAAAGATAGTCCCCATGTTGGACTATCCAAAACGATAGTCTCCATGCCGGACTATCCAAAACGATAGTCCCCATGCTGGACTATCCAAAACGATAGTCCCCATGCCAGACTATCCAAAACGATAGTCCCCATGCAGGACTATCCAAAACAATAGTCCCAATGCCGGACTATCCAAAACGATAGTCCCCATGTCGGACTATCCAAAATGATAGTCCCCATGCCGGACTATCCAAAACGATAGTCCCCATGCCTGACTATCCGAAACGATAGTCCCCATGCAGGACTATCCAAAACGATAGTCCTTGTGCCTGACTATCCAAAACGATAGTCCCCATGCCGGACTATCCAAAACGATAGTCAACATGCCGGACTATCCAAAACGATAGTCCCAATGCCGGACTATCCAAAAAGATAGTCCCAATGCCGGACTATCCAAAACGATAGTCCCCATGTCGGACTATCCAAAACGATAGTCCCGATTCCGGACTATCCAAAACGATAGTCCTCCCAACGGACTATCCAAAACGATAGTCCCCATGCCGGACTATCCAAAATGATAGTCCCAATGCCGGACTATCCAAAACGATAGTCCCAATGCCGGACTATCCAAAACGATAGTCCCCATGTCGGACTATCCAAAACGATAGTCCCGATGCCGGACTATCCAAAACGATAGTCCTCCCGCCGGACTATCTAAAACGATAGTCCCCATGCCGGACAATCCAAAACGATAGTCCCCATGTCGGACTATTCAAAACGATGGTCCCTATGCCAGACTATCCAAAAAGATAGTCCCCATGTCGGACTATCCAAAATGATAGTCCCCATGCCGGACTATCATAAACGATAGTCCCCATGTTAAACTATCCAAAACGATAGTCCCCATGCCAGACTATCCAAAACGATAGTCCCCATGCCGGACCTTCAAAACGATAGTCCCCAAGCAGGACTATCCAAAACGATAGTCCCAAAGCCGGACTATCCAAAACGATAGTCTCCATGTCGGACTATCTAAAACGATAGTCCCCATGCCGAACTATCCGAAACGATAGTCCCCATGCCGGACTATCCAAAACGATAGTCCCCATGCCTGACTATCCAAAACGATAGTCCCCATGCCTGACTATCCAAAACGATAGTCCCCATGCAGGACTTTCCAAAACGATATTCCTTGTGCCTGACTATCCAAAACGATAGCCCCCATGCCGGACTATCCAAAACGATAGTTAACATGCCGGACTATCCAAAACGATAGTCCCAATGCCGGACTATCCAAAACGATAGTCCCAATGCCGGACTATCCAAAACGATAGTCCCCATGTCGGACTATCCAAAACGATAGTCCCGATGCCGGACTATCCAAAACGATAGTCCTCCCGCCGGACTATCCAAAACGATAGTCCCAATGCCGGACTATCCAAAACGATAGTCCCAATGCCGGACTATCCAAAACGATAGTCCCCATGTCGGACTATCCAAAACGATAGTCCCGATGCCGGACTATCCAAAACGATAGTCCCCAGCCGGGCTATCCAAAACGATAGTCCCAATGCCGGACTATCTAAAACGATAGTCCCCATGCCGGGCTATCCAAAAAGATAGCCCCATGCCGGACTATCCAAAACGATAGTCCCCATGCCAGACTATCCAAAACGATAGTCCCTATGCCGGACTGTCCAAAACGATAGTCCCCATGCTGGACTATCCAAAAAGATAGTCAACATGCCGGACTATCCAAAAAGATAGTCTTCATGCCGGACTATCCAAAACGATAGTCCCCATGTTGAACTATCAAAAACGATAGTCCCCATGCCGGACTATATAAAACGATAGTCCCCATGATGAACTATCCAAAACGATAGTCCCCATGCCGGACTATCCAAAACGATAGTCTCCATGCCGGACTATCCAAAACGATAGTCCCCATGCTTGACTATCCAAAACGGTAGTCCCCATGCCGGACTATCCAAAACGATAGTCAACATGCCGGACTATCCAAAGCGATAGTCAACATGCCGGACTATCCAAAACGATAGTCATCATGCCGGACTATCCAAAACGATAGTCCCATGCCGGACTATCCAAAACGATAGTCCCTGTGCCGGACTATCCAAAACGATTGTCCCCATGCCGGACTATCCAAAACGATAGTCCCAATGCCAGACTATCCAAAACGATAGTCCCCATGCCGGAATATCTAAAACGATAGTCCCCATGCCGGACTATCGAAAACGATAGTCCCCATGCCGGACTATCCAAAACGATAGTCCTCATGCCGGACTATCCAAAACGATAGTACCCATGCCGGATTATCCTAAACGATAGTCCCCATGCCGGACTATATAAAACGATAGTCCCAATGCCGGACTATCCAAAACGATAGTCCCCATGTCAGACTATCTAAAAACGATTGTCCCCATGCCGGACTATCCAAAACGATAGTCCCCATGCCGGACTATCCAAAACGATAGTCCCCATGCCGGACTATCCAAAACGATAGTCCCCATGCCGGACTATTCAAAACGATAGTCCCCATTCCGGACTATCCAAAACGATAGTCCCCATGCCGGACTATCCAAAACGATAGTCCCCATGCCGGACTATCCAAAACGATAGTCCCCATGCCGGACTATCCAAAACGACAGTCCCCATGCCGGACTATCCAAAACGATAGTCCACATGCCGGACTATCCAAAACGATAGTCCCCATGCAGGGATATCCAAAACGATAGTCCAAATGCCGGACTCTCCAAAACGATAGTCTCTATGCCGGACTATCCAAAACGATAGTCCCAATGCAGGACTATCCAAAACGATAGTCCCCATGTTGGACTATCCAAAACGATAGTCCCCATGCCGGACTATCCAAAACGATAGTCCCCATGCCGGACTATTCAAAACGATAGTCCCCATTCCGGACTATCCAAAACGATAGTCCCCATGCCGGACTATCCAAAACGATAGTCCCCATGCCGGACTATCCAAAACGACAGTCCCCATGCCGGACTATCCAAAACGACAGTCCCCATGCCGGACTATCCAAAACGATAGTCCACATGCCGGACTATCCAAAACGATAGTCCCCATGCAGGGATATCCAAAACGATAGTCCAAATGCCGGACTCTCCAAAACGATAGTCTCTATGCCGGACTATCCAAAACGATAGTCCACATGCCGGACTATCCAAAACGATAGTCCCCATGCCGGACTATCCAAAACGATAGTCCCCATGCCGGACTATCCAAAACGATAGTCCCCATGCCGGACTATCCAAAACGATAGTCCCCATGCCGGACTATCCAAAACGATTGTCCTCATGCCGGACTATCCAAAACGATTGTCCTCATGCCGGACTATCCAAAACGATAGTCCCCATGCCGGACTATCCAAAACGATAGTCCCCATGCCGGACTATCCAAAACGATAGTCCCCATGCCGGACTATCCAAAACGATAGCCCCCCTGCCGGACTATCCAAAACGATAGTCCCCATGTCAGACTATCCAAAACGATTGTCCCCATGCCGGACTATCCAAAACGATAGTCCCCATGCCGGACTATCCAAAACGATAGTCCCCATGCCGGACTATCCAAAACGATAGTCCCCATGCCGGACTATCCAAAACGATAGTCCCCATGCCGGACTATCCAAAACGATAGTCCCCATGCCGGACTATCCAAAACGATAGTCCACAGGCCGGACTATCCAAAACGATAGTCCCCATGCCAGACTATCCAAAACGATAGTACCCATGCCGGACTATCCTAAACGATAGTCCCCATGCCGCACTATATAAAACGATAGTCCCAATGCCGGACTATCCAAAACGATAGTCTCCATGCCGGACTATCCAAAACGATAGTCCCCATGCCAGACTATCCAAAACGATAGTCCCCATGCCGGACTATCCAAAACAATAGTCCCCATGCTGGACTATCTAAAACGATAGTCTCCATGCCGGACAATCCAAAACGATAGTCCCCATGCCGGACTATCCAAAACGATAGTCCCCATGCCGGACTATCCAAAACGATAGTCAACATGCCGGACTATCCAAAACGATAGTCTTCATGCCGGACTATCCAAAACGATAGTCCCCATGTTGAACTATCCAAAACGATAGTCCCCATGCCGGACTATATAAAACGATAGTCCCCATGCTGAACTATCCAAAACGATAGTCCCCATGCCGGACTATCCAAAACGATAGTCCCCATGCCGTACTATCCAAAACGATAGTCCCCATGCCGGAATATCTAAAACGGTAGTCCCCATGCCGGACTATCCAAAACGATAGTCAACATGCCGGACTATCAAAAACGATAGTCCCATGCCGGACTATCCAAAACGATAGTCCCCATGTCAGACTATCCAAAACGATTGTCCCCATGCCGGAGTATCCAAAACGATAGTCCCCATGCCGGACTATCCAAAACGATAGTCCCTATGCTTGACTATCCAAAACGATAGTCCCCATGCCGGACTATCCAAAACGATAGTCCCCATGCCGCACTATCCAAAACGATAGTCCCCATGCCGAACTATCCAAAACGACAGTCCCCATGCCGGACTATCCAAAACGATAGTCCACATGCCGGACTATCCAAAACGATAGTCCCCATGCCGGACTATTCAAAACGATAGTACCCATGCCGGACTATCCTAAACGATAGTCCCCATGCCGGACTATATAAAACGATAGTTCCAATGCCGGACTATCCAAAACGATAGTCCCCATGCCGGACTATCCAAAACGATAGTCCCCATGCCAGACTATCCAAAACGATAGTCCCTATGCCGGACTGTCCAAAACGATAGTCCCCATGCTGGACTATCCAAAAAGATAGTCAACATGCCGGACTATCCAAAACAATAGTCTTCATGCCGGACTATCCAAAACGATAGTCCCCATGTTGAACTATCAAAAACGATAGTCCCCATGCCGGACTATATAAAACGATAGTCCCCATGATGAACTATCCAAAACGATAGTCCCCCATGCCGGACTATCCAAAACGATAGTCTCCATGCCGGACTATCCAAAACGATAGTCCCCATGCTTGACTATCCAAAACGGTAGTCCCCATGCCGGACTATCCAAAACGATAGTCAACATGCCGGACTATCCAAAACGATAGTCAACATGCCGGACTATCCAAAACGATAGTCATCATGCCGGACTATCCAAAACGATAGTCCCATGCCGGACTATCCAAAACGATAGTCCCTGTGCCGGACTATCCAAAACGATTGTCCCCATGCCGGACTATCCAAAACGATAGTCCCAATGCCAGACTATCCAAAACGATAGTCCCCATGCCGGAATATCTAAAACGATAGTCCCCATGCCGGACTATCCAAAACGATAGTCCCCATGCCGGACTATCCAAAACGATAGTCCTCATGCCGGACTATCCAAAACGATAGTCCCCATGCCGGACTATCCAAAACGATAGTCCCCATGCCGGACTATTCAAAACGATAGTCCCCATTCCGGACTATCCAAAACGATAGTCCCCATGCCGGACTATCCAAAACGATAGTCCCCATGCCGGACTATCCAAAACGATAGTCCCCATGCCGGACTATCCAAAACGACAGTCCCCATGCCGGACTATCCAAAACGATAGTCCACATGCCGGACTATCCAAAACGATAGTCCCCATGCAGGGATATCCAAAACGATAGTCCAAATGCCGGACTCTCCAAAACGATAGTCTCTATGCCGGACTATCCAAAACGATAGTCCCAATGCAGGACTATCCAAAACGATAGTCCCCATGTTGGACTATCTAAAACGATAGTCCCCATGCCGGACTATCCAAAAAGATAGTCCCCATGCCGGACTATCCAAAACGATAGTCCAAATGCCAGACTATCCAAAACGATAGTCCCCATGCCGGACTATCCAAAACAATAGTCCCCATGCCGGACTATCCAAAACGATAGTCCCCTTGCCGGACTATCCAAAACGATAGTCCCCATGCCGGACTATTCAAAACGGTAGTCCCCATGCCGGACTATCCAAAACGATAGTCAACATGCCGGACTATCCAAAACGATAGTCAACATGCCGGACTATCCAAAACGATAGTCTCCATGCCGGACTATCCAAAACGATAGTCCCATGCCGGACTATCCAAAACGATAGTCCCATGCCGGACTATCCAAAACGATAGTCCCATGCCGGACTATCCAAAACAATAGTCCCCATGCCGGACTATCCAAAACGATAGTCCCCATGCCGGACTATCCAAAACGATAGCCCCCCTGCCGGACTATCCAAAACGATAGTCCCCATGTCAGACTATCCAAAACGATTGTCCCCATGCCGGACTATCCAAAACGATAGTCCCCATGCCAGACTATCCAAAACGATAGTCCCCATGCCGGACTATCCAAAACGATAGTCCCCATGCCGGACTATCCAAAACGATAGTCCCCATGCCGGACTATCCAAAACGATAGTCCCCATGCCGGACTATCCAAAACGATAGTCCACAGGCCGGACTATCCAAAACGATAGTCCCCATGCCAGACTATCCAAAACGATAGTACCCATGCCGGACTATCCTAAACGATAGGCCCATGCCGGACTATATAAAACGATAGTCCCAATGCCGGACTATCCAAAACGATAGTCCCCATGCCGGACTATCCAAAACGATAGTCCCCATGCCAGACTATCCAAAACGATAGTCCCCATGCCGGACTATCCAAAACGATAGTCCCCATGCTGGACTATCAAAAACGATAGTCTCCATGCCGGACAATCCTAAACGATAGTCCCCATGCCGGACTATCCAAAACGATAGTCCCCATGCCGGACTATCCAAAACGATAGTCAACATGCCGGACTATCCAAAACGATAGTCTTCATGCCGGACTATCCAAAACGATAGTCCCCATGTTGAACTATCCAAAACGATAGTCCCCATGCCGGACTATATAAAACGATAGTCCCCATGCTGAACTATCCAAAACGATAGTCCCCATGCCGGACTATCCAAAACGATAGTCCCCATGCCGTACTATCCAAAACGATAGTCCCCATGCCGGAATATCTAAAACGGTAGTCCCCATGCCGGACTATCCAAAACGATAGTCAACATGCCGGACTATCAAAAACGATAGTCCCATGCCGGACTATCCAAAACGATAGTCCCCATGTCAGACTATCCAAAACGATTGTCCCCATGCCGGAGTATCCAAAACGATAGTCCCCATGCCGGACTATCCAAAACGATAGTCCCTATGCCGGACTATCTAAAACGATAGTCCCCATGCCGGACTATCCAAAACGATAGTCCCCATGCCGGACTATCCAAAACGATAGTCCCCATGCCGAACTATCCAAAACGACAGTCCCCATGCCGGACTATCCAAAACGATAGTCCACATGCCGGACTATCCAAAACGATAGTCCCCATGCCGGACTATTCAAAACGATAGTACCCATGCCGGACTATCCTAAACGATAGTCCCCATGCCGGACTATATAAAACGATAGTCCCAATGCCGGACTATCCAAAACGATAGTCCGCATGCCGGACTATCCAAAACGATAGTCCCCATGCCAGACTATCCAAAACGATAGTCCCTATGCCGGACTGTCCAAAACGATAGTCCCCATGCTGGACTATCCAAAAAGATAGTCAACATGCCGGACTATCCAAAACGATAGTCTTCATGCCGGACTATCCAAAACGATAGTCCCCATGTTGAACTATCAAAAACGATAGTCCCCATGCCGGACTATATAAAACGATAGTCCCCATGATGAACTATCCAAAACGATAGTCCCCATGCCGGACTATCCAAAACGATAGTCTCCATGCCGGACTATCCAAAACGATAGTTTCCATGCTTGACTATCCAAAACGGTAGTCCCCATGCCGGACTATCCAAAACGATAGTCAACATGCCGGACTATCCAAAACGATAGTCAACATGCCGGACTATCCAAAACGATAGTCATCATGCCGGACTATCCAAAACGATAGTCCCATGCCGGACTATCCAAAACGATAGTCCCTGTGCCGGACTATCCAAAACGATTGTCCCCATGCCGGACTATCCAAAACGATAGTCCCAATGCCAGACTATCCAAAACGATAGTCCCCATGCCGGAATATCTAAAACGATAGTCCCCATGCCGGACTATCGAAAACGATAGTCCCCATGCCGGACTATCCAAAACGATAGTCCTCATGCCGGACTATCCAAAACGATAGTACCCATGCCGGACTATCCTAAACGATAGTCCCCATGCCGGACTATATAAAACGATAGTCCCAATGCCGGACTATCCAAAACGATAGTCCCCATGTCAGACTATCTAAAAACGATTGTCCCCATGCCGGACTATCCAAAACGATAGTCCCCATGCCGGACTATCCAAAACGATAGTCCCCATGCCGGACTATCCAAAACGATAGTCCCCATGCCGGACTATTCAAAACGATAGTCCCCATTCCGGACTATCCAAAACGATAGTCCCCATGCCGGACTATCCAAAACGATAGTCCCCATGCCGGACTATCCAAAACGATAGTCCCCATGCCGGACTATCCAAAACGACAGTCCCCATGCCGGACTATCCAAAACGATAGTCCCCATGCCGGACTATCCAAAACGATTGTCCCAATGCCGGACTATCCAAAACGATAGTACCCATGCCGGACTATCCTAAACGATAGTCCCCATGCCGGACTATATAAAACGATAGTCCCAATGCCGGACTATCCAAAACGATAGTCCCCATGTCAGACTATCTAAAAACGATTGTCCCCATGCCGGACTATCCAAAACGATAGTCCCCATGCCGGACTATCCAAAACGATAGTCCCCATGCCGGACTATCCAAAACGATAGTCCCCATGCCGGACTATTCAAAACGATAGTCCCCATTCCGGACTATCCAAAACGATAGTCCCCATGCCGGACTATCCAAAACGATAGTCCAAATGCCAGACTATCCAAAACGATAGTCCCCATGCCGGACTATCCAAAACAATAGTCCCCATGCCGGACTATCCAAAACGATAGTCCCCTTGCCGGACTATCCAAAAGGATAGTCCCCATGCCGGACTATTCAAAACGGTAGTCCCCATGCCGGACTATCCAAAACGATAGTCAACATGCCGGACTATCCAAAACGATAGTCAACATGCCGGACTATCCAAAACGATAGTCTCCATGCCGGACTATCCAAAACGATAGTCCCATGCCGGACTATCCAAAACGATAGTCCCCATGCCGGACTATCCACAACGATAGTCCCCATGCCGGACTATTCAAAACGATAGTCCCAATGCTGGACTATCCAAAACGATAGTCCCCATGCCGGACTATCCAAAACGATAGTCCCCATGCCGGACTATCCAAAACGATAGTCTTCATGCCGAACTATACAAAACAATAGTCCCCATGCCAGACTATCCAAAACGATAGTCCCCATGCTGGACTATCCAAAACGATAGTCCCCATGCCGGACTATCCAAAACGATAGTCCCCATGCCGGACTATCCAAAACGATAGTCCCCATGCCGGACTATCCAAAACGATATTCAACATGCCGGACTATCTAAAACGATAGTCTCCATGCCGGATTATCCAAAACGATAGTCCCCTTGTTGAACTATCCAAAACGATAGTCCCCATGCCGGACTATCCAAAACGATAGTCCCCATGCCGGACTATCCAAAACGGTAGTCCCCATGCCGGACTATCCAAAACGATAGTCAACATGCCGGACTATCAAAAACGATAGTCAACATGCCGGACTATACAAAACGATAGTCATCATGCCGGACTATCCAAAACGACAGTCCCATGCCGGACTATCCAAAACGATAGTCCCCATGCCGGACTATCCAAAACAATAGTCCCCATGCCGGACTATCCAAAACGATTGTCCCAATGCCGGACTATCCAAAACGATAGTCCCCATGCCGGACTATCCAAAACGATAGTCCCCATGCCGGACTATCCAAAACGATAGTCCCCATGCCGGACTATCCAAAACGATAGTCCCCATGCCGGACTATCCAAAACGATAGTCCCCATGCCGGACTATCGAAAACGATAGTCCCCATGCCGGACTATCCAAAACGATAGTCCCCATGCCGGACTATCCAAAACGATAGTCCACATGCCGGACTATCCAAAACGATAGTCCCCATGCCGGACTATCCAAAACGATAGTCCCCATGCCGGACTATCCAAAACGATTGTCCCCATGCCGGACTATCCAAAACGATAGTCCCCATGCCGGACTATCCAAAACGATAGTCCCCATGCCGGACTATCCAAAACGATAGTCCCCATGCCGGACTATCCAAAACGATAGTCCCCATGCCGGACTATCCAAAACGATAGTCCCCATGCCGGACTATCCAAAACGATTGTCCCCATGCCGGACTATCCAAAACGATAGTCCCCATGCCGGACTATCCAAAACGATAGTCCCCATGCCGGACTATCCAAAACGATTGTCCCAATGCCGGACTATCCAAAACGATAGTCCCCATGCCGGACTATTCAAAACGATAGTCCCCATGCCGGACTATCCAAAACGATAGTCCCCATGCCGGACTATCCAAAACGATAGTCCCCATGCCGGACTATCCAAAACGATAGTCCCCATGCCGGACTATCCAAAACGATAGTCCCCATGCCGGACTATCCAAAACGATAGTCCCCATGCCGGACTATCCAAAACGATAGTCCCCATGTTGAACTATCAAAAACGATAGTCCCCATGCCGGACTATATAAAACGATAGTCCCCATGATGAACTATCCAAAACGATAGTCCCCATGCCGGACTATCCAAAACGATAGTCTCCATGCCGGACTATCCAAAACGATAGTCCCCATGCTTGACTATCCAAAACGGTAGTCCCCATGCCGGACTATCCAAAACGATAGTCAACATGCCGGACTATCCAAAACGATAGTCAACATGCCGGACTATCCAAAACGATAGTCATCATGCCGGACTATCCAAAACGATAGTCCCATGCCGGACTATCCAAAACGATAGTCCCTGTGCCGGACTATCCAAAACGATTGTCCCCATGCCGGACTATCCAAAACGATAGTCCCAATGCCAGACTATCCAAAACGATAGTCCCCATGCCGGAATATCTAAAACGATAGTCCCCATGCCGGACTATCGAAAACGATAGTCCCCATGCCGGACTATCCAAAACGATAGTCCTCATGCCGGACTATCCAAAACGATAGTACCCATGCCGGACTATCCTAAACGATAGTCCCCATGCCGGACTATATAAAACGATAGTCCCAATGCCGGACTATCCAAAACGATAGTCCCCATGTCAGACTATCTAAAAACGATTGTCCCCATGCCGGACTATCCAAAACGATAGTCCCCATGCCGGACTATCCAAAACGATAGTCCCCATGCCGGACTATCCAAAACGATAGTCCCCATGCCGGACTATTCAAAACGATAGTCCCCATTCCGGACTATCCAAAACGATAGTCCCCATGCCGGACTATCCAAAACGATAGTCCCCATGCCGGACTATCCAAAACGATAGTCCCCATGCCGGACTATCCAAAACGACAGTCCCCATGCCGGACTATCCAAAACGATAGTCCCCATGCCGGACTATCCAAAACGATTGTCCCAATGCCGGACTATCCAAAACGATAGTACCCATGCCGGACTATCCTAAACGATAGTCCCCATGCCGGACTATATAAAACGATAGTCCCAATGCCGGACTATCCAAAACGATAGTCCCCATGTCAGACTATCTAAAAACGATTGTCCCCATGCCGGACTATCCAAAACGATAGTCCCCATGCCGGACTATCCAAAACGATAGTCCCCATGCCGGACTATCCAAAACGATAGTCCCCATGCCGGACTATTCAAAACGATAGTCCCCATTCCGGACTATCCAAAACGATAGTCCCCATGCCGGACTATCCAAAACGATAGTCCAAATGCCAGACTATCCAAAACGATAGTCCCCATGCCGGACTATCCAAAACAATAGTCCCCATGCCGGACTATCCAAAACGATAGTCCCCTTGCCGGACTATCCAAAAGGATAGTCCCCATGCCGGACTATTCAAAACGGTAGTCCCCATGCCGGACTATCCAAAACGATAGTCAACATGCCGGACTATCCAAAACGATAGTCAACATGCCGGACTATCCAAAACGATAGTCTCCATGCCGGACTATCCAAAACGATAGTCCCATGCCGGACTATCCAAAACGATAGTCCCCATGCCGGACTATCCACAACGATAGTCCCCATGCCGGACTATTCAAAACGATAGTCCCAATGCTGGACTATCCAAAACGATAGTCCCCATGCCGGACTATCCAAAACGATAGTCCCCATGCCGGACTATCCAAAACGATAGTCTTCATGCCGAACTATACAAAACAATAGTCCCCATGCCAGACTATCCAAAACGATAGTCCCCATGCTGGACTATCCAAAACGATAGTCCCCATGCCGGACTATCCAAAACGATAGTCCCCATGCCGGACTATCCAAAACGATAGTCCCCATGCCGGACTATCCAAAACGATATTCAACATGCCGGACTATCTAAAACGATAGTCTCCATGCCGGATTATCCAAAACGATAGTCCCCTTGTTGAACTATCCAAAACGATAGTCCCCATGCCGGACTATCCAAAACGATAGTCCCCATGCCGGACTATCCAAAACGGTAGTCCCCATGCCGGACTATCCAAAACGATAGTCAACATGCCGGACTATCAAAAACGATAGTCAACATGCCGGACTATACAAAACGATAGTCATCATGCCGGACTATCCAAAACGACAGTCCCATGCCGGACTATCCAAAACGATAGTCCCCATGCCGGACTATCCAAAACAATAGTCCCCATGCCGGACTATCCAAAACGATTGTCCCAATGCCGGACTATCCAAAACGATAGTCCCCATGCCGGACTATCCAAAACGATAGTCCCCATGCCGGACTATCCAAAACGATAGTCCCCATGCCGGACTATCCAAAACGATAGTCCCCATGCCGGACTATCCAAAACGATAGTCCCCATGCCGGACTATCGAAAACGATAGTCCCCATGCCGGACTATCCAAAACGATAGTCCCCATGCCGGACTATCCAAAACGATAGTCCACATGCCGGACTATCCAAAACGATAGTCCCCATGCCGGACTATCCAAAACGATAGTCCCCATGCCGGACTATCCAAAACGATTGTCCCCATGCCGGACTATCCAAAACGATAGTCCCCATGCCGGACTATCCAAAACGATAGTCCCCATGCCGGACTATCCAAAACGATAGTCCCCATGCCGGACTATCCAAAACGATAGTCCCCATGCCGGACTATCCAAAACGATAGTCCCCATGCCGGACTATCCAAAACGATTGTCCCCATGCCGGACTATCCAAAACGATAGTCCCCATGCCGGACTATCCAAAACGATAGTCCCCATGCCGGACTATCCAAAACGATTGTCCCAATGCCGGACTATCCAAAACGATAGTCCCCATGCCGGACTATTCAAAACGATAGTCCCCATGCCGGACTATCCAAAACGATAGTCCCCATGCCGGACTATCCAAAACGATAGTCCCCATGCCGGACTATCCAAAACGATAGTCCCCATGCCGGACTATCCAAAACGATAGTCCCCATGCCGGACTATCGAAAATGATAGTCCCCATGCCGAACTATCCAAAACGATAGTCCCCATGCCGGACTATCCAAAACGATAGTCCACATGCCGGACTATCCAAAACGATAGTCCCAATGCCGGACTATCCAAAACGATAGTCCCCATGCCGGACTATCCAAAACGATAGTACCCATGCCGGACTATCCAAAACGATAGTCCCCATGCCGGACTATCCAAAACGATAGTCCCCATGTTGGACTATCCAAAACGCTAGTCCCCATGCCGGACTATCCAAAACGATAGTCCCCATGCCGGACTATCCAAAACGATAGTCCCCATGCCGGACTATCCAAAACGATAGTCCCCATGCCGGACTATCCAAAACGATAGTCCCCATGCCGGACTATCCAAAACGATAGTCCCCATGCCGGACTATCCAAAACGACAGTCCCCATGCCGGACTATCCAAAACGATAGTCCACAGGCCGGACTATCCAAAACGATAGTCCCCATGCCAGACTATCCAAAACGATAGTACCCATGCCGGACTATCCTAAACGATAGTCCCCATGCCGGACTATATAAAACGATAGTCCCAATGCCGGACTATCCAAAACGATAGTCCCCATGCCGGACTATCCAAAACGATAGTCCCCATGCCGGACTATCCAAAACGATAGTCTCCATGCCGGACGATCCAAAACGATAGTCCCCATGCCGGACTATCCAAAACGATAGTCCCCATGCCGGACTATCCAAAACGATAGCCAACATGCCGGACTATCCAAAACGATAGTCTTCATGCCGGACTATCCAAAACGATAGTCCCCATGTTGAACTATCCAAAACGATAGTCCCCATGCCGGACTATATAAAACGATAGTCCCCATGCTGAACTATCCAAAACGATAGTCCCCATGCCGGACTATCCAAAACGATAGTCCCCATGCCGGACTATCCAAAACGATAGTCCCCATGCCGGACTATCCAAAACGGTAGTCCCCATGTCAGACTATCCAAAACGATTGTCCCCATGCCGGAGTATCCAAAACGATTGTCCCCATGCCGGAGTATCCAAAACGATAGTCCCCATGCCGGACTATCCAAAACGATAGTCCCCATGCCGGACTATCCAAAACGATAGTCCCCATGCCGGACTATCCAAAACGATAGTCCAAATGCCGGACTATCCAAAACGATAGTCCCCATGCCGGACTATCCAAAACGACAGTCCCCATGCCGGACTATCCAAAACGATAGTCCCCATGCCGGACTATCCAAAACGATAGTCCCCATGTTGAACTATCCAAAACGATAGTCCCCATGCCGGACTATATAAAACGATAGTCCCCATGCTGAACTATCCAAAACGATAGTCCCCATGCCGGACTATCCAAAACGATAGTCCCCATGCCGTACTATCCAAAACGATAGTCCCCATGCCGGAATATCTAAAACGGTAGTCCCCATGCCGGACTATCCAAAACGATAGTCAACATGCCGGACTATCAAAAACGATAGTCCCATGCCGGACTATCCAAAACGATAGTCCCCATGTCAGACTATCCAAAACGATTGTCTCCATGCCGGAGTATCCAAAACGATAGTCCCCATGCCGGACTATCCAAAACGATAGTCCCTATGCCGGACTATCCAAAACGATAGTCCCCATGCCGGACTATCCAAAACGATAGTCCCCATGCCGGACTATCCAAAACGATAGTCCCCATGCCGAACTATCCAAAACGACAGTCCCCATGCCGGACTATCCAAAACGATAGTCCACATGCCGGACTATCCAAAACGATAGTCCCCATGCCGGACTATTCAAAACGATAGTACCCATGCCGGACTATCCTAAGCGATAGTCCCCATGCCGGACTATATAAAACGATAGTCCCAATGCCGGACTATCCAAAACGATAGTCCGCATGCCGGACTATCCAAAACGATAGTCCCCATGCCAGACTATCCAAAACGATAGTCCCTATGCCGGACTGTCCAAAACGATAGTCCCCATGCTGGACTATTCAAAAAGATAGTCAACATGCCGGACTATCCAAAACGATAGTCTTCATGCCGGACTATCCAAACGATAGTCCCCATGTTGAACTATCAAAAACGATAGTCCCCATGCCGGACTATATAAAACGATAGTCCCCATGATGAACTATCCAAAACGATAGTCCCCATGCCGGACTATCCAAAACGATAGTCTCCATGCCGGACTATCCAAAACGATAGTCCCCATGCTTGACTATCCAAAACGGTAGTCCCCATGCCGGACTATCCAAAACGATAGTCAACATGCCGGACTATCCAAAACGATAGTCAACATGCCGGACTATCCAAAACGATAGTCATCATGCCGGACTATCCAAAACGATAGTCCCATGCCGGACTATCCAAAACGATAGTCCCTGTGCCGGACTATCCAAAACGATTGTCCCCATGCCGGACTATCCAAAACGATAGTCCCAATGCCAGACTATCCAAAACGATAGTCCCCATGCCGGAATATCTAAAACGATAGTCCCCATGCCGGACTATCGAAAACGATAGTCCCCATGCCGGACTATCCAAAACGATAGTCCTCATGCCGGACTATCCAAAACGATAGTACCCATGCCGGACTATCCTAAACGATAGTCCCCATGCCGGACTATATAAAACGATAGTCCCAATGCCGGACTATCCAAAACGATAGTCCCCATGTCAGACTATCTAAAAACGATTGTCCCCATGCCGGACTATCCAAAACGATAGTCCCCATGCCGGACTATCCAAAACGATAGTCCCCATGCCGGACTATCCAAAACGATAGTCCCCATGCCGGACTATTCAAAACGATAGTCCCCATTCCGGACTATCCAAAACGATAGTCCCCATGCCGGACTATCCAAAACGATAGTCCCCATGCCGGACTATCCAAAACGATAGTCCCCATGCCGGACTATCCAAAACGACAGTCCCCATGCCGGACTATCCAAAACGATAGTCCACATGCCGGACTATCCAAAACGATAGTCCCCATGCAGGGATATCCAAAACGATAGTCCAAATGCCGGACTCTCCAAAACGATAGTCTCTATGCCGGACTATCCAAAACGATAGTCCCAATGCAGGACTATCCAAAACGATAGTCCCCATGTTGGACTATCTAAAACGATAGTCCCCATGCCGGACTATCCAAAAAGATAGTCCCCATGCCGGACTATCCAAAACGATAGTCCAAATGCCAGACTATCCAAAACGATAGTCCCCATGCCGGACTATCCAAAACAATAGTCCCCATGCCGGACTATCCAAAACGATAGTCCCCTTGCCGGACTATCCAAAACGATAGTCCCCATGCCGGACTATTCAAAACGGTAGTCCCCATGCCGGACTATCCAAAACGATAGTCAACATGCCGGACTATCCAAAACTATAGTCAACATGCCGGACTATCCAAAACGATAGTCTCCATGCCGGACTATCCAAAACGATAGTCCCATGCCGGACTATCCAAAACGATAGTCCCCATGCCGGACTATCCACAACGATAGTCCCCATGCCGGACTATTCAAAACGATAGTCCCAATGCTGGACTATCCAAAACGATAGTCCCCATGCCGGACTATCCAAAACGATAGTCCCCATGCCGGACTATCCAAAACGATAGTCCCCATGCCAAACTATACAAAACAATAGTCCCCATGCCAGACTATCCAAAACGATAGTCCCCATGCTGGACTATCCAAAACGATAGTCCAAATGCCGGACTCTCCAAAACGATAGTCTCTATGCCGGACTATCCAAAACGATAGTCCCAATGCAGGACTATCCAAAACGGTAGTCCCCATGCCGGACTATCCAAAACGATAGTCAACATGCCGGACTATCAAAAACGATAGTCAACATGCCGGACTATACAAAACGATAGTCATCATGCCGGACTATCCAAAACGACAGTCCCATGCCGGACTATCCAAAACGATAGTCCCCATGCCGGACTATCCAAAACAATAGTCCCCATGCCGGACTATCCAAAACGATTGTCCCAATGCCGGACTATCCAAAACGATAGTCCCCATGCCGGACTATCCAAAACGATAGTCCCCATGCCGGACTATCCAAAACGATAGTCCCCATGCCGGACTATCCAAAACGATAGTCCCCATGCCGGACTATCCAAAACGATAGTCCCCATGCCGGACTATCGAAAACGATAGTCCCCATGCCGGACTATCCAAAACGATAGTCCCCATGCCGGACTATCCAAAACGATAGTCCACATGCCGGACTATCCAAAACGATAGTCCCCATGCCGGACTATCCAAAACGATAGTCCCTATGCCGGACTATCCAAAACGATTGTCCCCATGCCGGACTATCCAAAACGATAGTCCCCATGCCGGACTATCCAAAACGATAGTCCCCATGCCGGACTATCCAAAACGATAGTCCCCATGCCGGACTATCCAAAACGATAGTCCCCATGCCGGACTATCCAAAACGATAGTCCCCATGCCGGACTATCCAAAACGATAGTCCCCATGCCGGACTATCCAAAACGATAGTCCCCATGCCGGACTATCCAAAACGATAGTCCCCATGCCGGACTATCCAAAACGATTGTCCCCATGCCGGACTATCCAAAACGATAGTCCCCATGCCGGACTATCCAAAACGATAGTCCCCATGCCGGACTATCCAAAACGATTTTCCCAATGCCGGACTATCCAAAACGATAGTCCCCATGCCGGACTATTCAAAACGATAGTCCCCATGCCGGACTATCCAAAACGATAGTCCCCATGCCGGACTATCCAAAACGATAGTCCCCATGCCGGACTATCCAAAACGATAGTCCCCATGCCGGACTATCGAAAATGATAGTCCCCATGCCGAACTATCCAAAACGATAGTCCCCATGCCGGACTATCCAAAACGATAGTCCACATGCCGGACTATCCAAAACGATAGTCCCAATGCCGGACTATCCAAAACGATAGTCCCCATGCCGGACTATCCAAAACGATAGTCCCCATGCCGGACTATCTAAAACGATAGTCCCCATGCCGGACTATCCAAAACGATTGTCCTCATGCCGGACTATCCAAAACGATAGTCCCCATGCCGGACTATCCAAAACGATAGTCCCCATGCCGGACTATCCAAAACGATAGTCCCCATGCCGGACTATCCAAAACGATAGTCCCCATGCCGGACTATCCAAAACGATAGTCCCCATGCCGGACTATCCAAAACGATAGTCCCCATGCCGGACTATCCAAAACGACAGTCCCCATGCCGGACTATCCAAAACGATAGTCCACAGGCCGGACTATCCAAAACGATAGTCCCCATGCCAGACTATCCAAAACGATAGTACCCATGCCGGACTATCCTAAACGATAGTCCCCATGCCGGACTATATAAAACGATAGTCCCAATGCCGGACTATCCAAAACGATAGTCCCCATGCCAGACTATCCAAAACGATAGTCCCCATGCCAGACTATCCAAAACGATAGTCCCCATGCCGGACTATCCAAAACGATAGTCCCCATGCTGGACTATCCAAAACGATAGTCTCCATGCCGGACGATCCAAAACGATAGTCCCCATGCCGGACTATCCAAAACGATAGTCCCCATGCCGGACTATCCAAAACGATAGCCAACATGCCGGACTATCCAAAACGATAGTCTTCATGCCGGACTATCCAAAACGATAGTCCCCATGTTGAACTATCCAAAACGATAGTCCCCATGCCGGACTATATAAAACGATAGTCCCCATGCTGAACTATCCAAAACGATAGTTCCCATGCCGGACTATCCAAAACGATAGTCCCCATGCCGGACTATCCAAAACGATAGTCCCCATGCCGGACTATCCAAAACGGTAGTCCCCATGTCAGACTATCCAAAACGATTGTCCCCATGCCGGAGTATCCAAAACGATTGTCCCCATGCCGGAGTATCCAAAACGATAGTCCCATGCCGGACTATCCAAAACGATAGTCCCCATGCCGGACTATCCAAACGATAGTCCCCATGCCGGACTATCCAAAACGATAGTCCCCATGCCGGACTATCCAAAACGATAGTCCCCATGCCGGACTATTCAAAACGATAGTCCCCATTCCGGACTATCCAAAACGATAGTCCCCATGCCGGACTATCCAAAACGATAGTCCCCATGCCGGACTATCCAAAACGATAGTCCCCATGCCGGACTATCCAAAACGACAGTCCCCATGCCGGACTATCCAAAACGATAGTCCACATGCCGGACTATCCAAAACGATAGTCCCCATGCAGGGATATCCAAAACGATAGTCCAAATGCCGGACTCTCCAAAACGATAGTCTCTATGCCGGACTATCCAAAACGATAGTCCCAATGCAGGACTATCCAAAACGATAGTCCCCATGTTGGACTATCTAAAACGATAGTCCCCATGCCGGACTATCCAAAAAGATAGTCCCCATGCCGGACTATCCAAAAAGATAGTCCCCATGCCGGACTATCCAAAACGATAGTCCAAATGCCAGACTATCCAAAACGATAGTCCCCATGCCGGACTATCCAAAACAATAGTCCCCATGCCGGACTATCCAAAACGATAGTCCCCTTGCCGGACTATCCAAAACGATAGTCCCCATGCCGGACTATTCAAAACGGTAGTCCCCATGCCGGACTATCCAAAACGATAGTCAACATGCCGGACTATCCAAAACTATAGTCAACATGCCGGACTATCCAAAACGATAGTCTCCATGCCGGACTATCCAAAACGATAGTCCCATGCCGGACTATCCAAAACGATAGTCCCCATGCCGGACTATCACAACGATAGTCCCCATGCCGGACTATTCAAAACGATAGTCCCAATGCTGGACTATCCAAAACGATAGTCCCCATGCCGGACTATCCAAAACGATAGTCCCCATGCCGGACTATCCAAAACGATAGTCCCCATGCCAAACTATACAAAACAATAGTCCCCATGCCAGACTATCCAAAACGATAGTCCCCATGCTGGACTATCCAAAACGATAGTCCCCATGCCGGACTATCCAAAACGATAGTCCCCATGCCGGACTATCCAAAACGATAGTCCCCATGCCGGACTATCCAAAACGATATTCAACATGCCGGACTATCCAAAACGATAGTCTCCATGCCGGACTATCCAAAACGATAGTCCCCTTGTTGAACTATCCAAAACGATAGTCCCCATGCCGGACTATCCAAAACGATAGTCCCCATGCCGGACTATCCAAAACGGTAGTCCCCATGCCGGACTATCCAAAACGATAGTCAACATGCCGGACTATCAAAAACGATAGTCAACATGCCGGACTATACAAAACGATAGTCATCATGCCGGACTATCCAAAACGACAGTCCCATGCCGGACTATCCAAAACGATAGTCCCCATGCCGGACTATCCAAACAATAGTCCCCATGCCGGACTATCCAAAACGATTGTCCCAATGCCGGACTATCCAAAACGATAGTCCCCATGCCGGACTATCCAAAACGATAGTCCCCATGCCGGACTATCCAAAACGATAGTCCCCATGCGGACTATCCAAAACGATAGTCCCCATGCCGGACTATCCAAAACGATAGTCCCCATGCCGGACTATCGAAAACGATAGTCCCCATGCCGGACTATCCAAAACGATAGTCCCCATGCCGGACTATCCAAAACGATAGTCCACATGCCGGACTATCCAAAACGATAGTCCCATGCCGGACTATCCAAAACGATAGTCCCCATGCCGGACTATCCAAAACGATTGTCCCCATGCCGGACTATCCAAAACGATAGTCCCCATGCCGGACTATCCAAAGCGATAGTCCCCATGCCGGGACTATCCAAAACGATAGTCCCCATGCCGGACTATCCAAAACGATAGTCCCCATGCCGGACTATCCAAAACGATAGTCCCCATGCCGGACTATCCAAAACGATAGTCCCCATGCCGGACTATCCAAAACGATAGTCCCCATGCCGGACTATCCAAAACGATAGTCCCCATGCCGGACTATCCAAAACGATTGTCCCCATGCCGGACTATCCAAAACGATAGTCCCCATGCCGGACTATCCAAAACGATAGTCCCCATGCCGGACTATCCAAAACGATTGTCCCAATGCCGGACTATCCAAAACGATAGTCCCCATGCCGGACTATTCAAAACGATAGTCCCCATGCCGGACTATCCAAAACGATAGTCCCCATGCGGACTATCCAAAACGATAGTCCCCATGCCGGACTATCCAAAACGATAGTCCCCATGCCGGACTATCGAAAATGATAGTCCCCATGCCGAACTATCCAAAACGATAGTCCCCATGCCGGACTATCCAAAACGATAGTCCACATGCCGGACTATCCAAAACGATAGTCCCAATGCCGGACTATCCAAAACGATAGTCCCCATGCCGGACTATCCAAAACGATAGTCCCCATGCCGGACTATCTAAAACGATAGTCCCCATGCCGGACTATCCAAAACGATTGTCCTCATGCCGGACTATCCAAAACGATAGTCCCCATGCCGGACTATCCAAAACGATAGTCCCCATGCCGGACTATCCAAAACGATAGTCCCCATGCCGGACTATCCAAAACGATAGTCCCCATGCCGGACTATCCAAAACGATAGTCCCCATGCCGGACTATCCAAAACGATAGTCCCCATGCCGGACTATCCAAAACGACAGTCCCCATGCGGACTATCCAAAACGATAGTCCACAGGCCGGACTATCCAAAACGATAGTCCCCATGCCAGACTATCCAAAACGATAGTACCCATGCCGGACTATGGACTATCCTAAACGATAGTCCCCATGCCGGACTATATAAAACGATAGTCCCAATGCCGGACTATCCAAAACGATAGTCCCCATGCCAGACTATCCAAAACGATAGTCCCCATGCCAGACTATCCAAAACGATAGTCCCCATGCCGGACTATCCAAAACGATAGTCCCCATGCTGGACTATCCAAAACGATAGTCTCCATGCCGGACGATCCAAAACGATAGTCCCCATGCCGGACTATCCAAAACGATAGTCCCCATGCCGGACTATCCAAAACGATAGCCAACATGCCGGACTATCCAAAACGATAGTCTTCATGCCGGACTATCCAAAACGATAGTCCCCATGTTGAACTATCCAAAACGATAGTCCCCATGCCGGACTATATAAAACGATAGTCCCCATGCTGAACTATCCAAAACGATAGTTCCCATGCCGGACTATCCAAAACGATAGTCCCCATGCCGGACTATCCAAAACGATAGTCCCCATGCCGGACTATCCAAAACGGTAGTCCCCATGTCAGACTATCCAAAACGATTGTCCCCATGCCGGAGTATCCAAAACGATTGTCCCCATGCCGGAGTATCCAAAACGATAGTCCCCATGCCGGACTATCCAAAACGATAGTCCCCATGCCGGACTATCCAAAACGATAGTCCCCATGCCGGACTATCCAAAACGATAGTCCCCATGCCGGACTATCCAAAACGATAGTCCCCATGCCGGACTATTCAAAACGATAGTCCCCATTCCGGACTATCCAAAACGATAGTCCCCATGCCGGACTATCCAAAACGATAGTCCCCATGCCGGACTATCCAAAACGATAGTCCCCATGCCGGACTATCCAAAACGACAGTCCCCATGCCGGACTATCCAAAACGATAGTCCACATGCCGGACTATCCAAAACGATAGTCCCCATGCAGGGATATCCAAAACGATAGTCCAAATGCCGGACTCTCCAAAACGATAGTCTCTATGCCGGACTATCCAAAACGATAGTCCCAATGCAGGACTATCCAAAACGATAGTCCCCATGTTGGACTATCTAAAACGATAGTCCCCATGCCGGACTATCCAAAAAGATAGTCCCCATGCCGGACTATCCAAAACGATAGTCCAAATGCCAGACTATCCAAAACGATAGTCCCCATGCCGGACTATCCAAAACAATAGTCCCCATGCCGGACTATCCAAAACGATAGTCCCCTTGCCGGACTATCCAAAACGATAGTCCCCATGCCGGACTATTCAAAACGGTAGTCCCCATGCCGGACTATCCAAAACGATAGTCAACATGCCGGACTATCCAAAACTATAGTCAACATGCCGGACTATCCAAAACGATAGTCTCCATGCCGGACTATCCAAAACGATAGTCCCATGCCGGACTATCCAAAACGATAGTCCCCATGCCGGACTATCCACAACGATAGTCCCCATGCCGGACTATTCAAAACGATAGTCCCAATGCTGGACTATCCAAAACGATAGTCCCCATGCCGGACTATCCAAAACGATAGTCCCCATGCCGGACTATCCAAAACGATAGTCCCCATGCCAAACTATACAAAACAATAGTCCCCATGCCAGACTATCCAAAACGATAGTCCCCATGCTGGACTATCCAAAACGATAGTCCCCATGCCGGACTATCCAAAACGATAGTCCCCATGCCGGACTATCCAAAACGATAGTCCCCATGCCGGACTATCCAAAACGATATTCAACATGCCGGACTATCCAAAACGATAGTCTCCATGCCGGACTATCCAAAACGATAGTCCCCTTGTTGAACTATCCAAAACGATAGTCCCCATGCCGGACTATCCAAAACGATAGTCCCCATGCCGGACTATCCAAAACGGTAGTCCCCATGCCGGACTATCCAAAACGATAGTCAACATGCCGGACTATCAAAAACGATAGTCAACATGCCGGACTATACAAAACGATAGTCATCATGCCGGACTATCCAAAACGACAGTCCCATGCCGGACTATCCAAAACGATAGTCCCCATGCCGGACTATCCAAAACAATAGTCCCCATGCCGGACTATCCAAAACGATTGTCCCAATGCCGGACTATCCAAAACGATAGTCCCCATGCCGGACTATCCAAAACGATAGTCCCCATGCCGGACTATCCAAAACGATAGTCCCCATGCCGGACTATCCAAAACGATAGTCCCCATGCCGGACTATCCAAAACGATAGTCCCCATGCCGGACTATCGAAAACGATAGTCCCCATGCCGGACTATCCAAAACGATAGTCCCCATGCCGGACTATCCAAAACGATAGTCCACATGCCGGACTATCCAAAACGATAGTCCCCATGCCGGACTATCCAAAACGATAGTCCCCATGCCGGACTATCCAAAACGATTGTCCCCATGCCGGACTATCCAAAACGATAGTCCCCATGCCGGACTATCCAAAACGATAGTCCCCATGCCGGACTATCCAAAACGATAGTCCCCATGCCGGACTATCCAAAACGATAGTCCCCATGCCGGACTATCCAAAACGATAGTCCCCATGCCGGACTATCCAAAACGATAGTCCCCATGCCGGACTATCCAAAACGATAGTCCCCATGCCGGACTATCCAAAACGATTGTCCCCATGCCGGACTATCCAAAACGATAGTCCCCATGCCGGACTATCCAAAACGATAGTCCCCATGCGGACTATCCAAAACGATTGTCCCAATGCCGGACTATCCAAAACGATAGTCCCCATGCCAGACTATTCAAAACGATAGTCCCCATGCCGGACTATCCAAAACGATAGTCCCCATGCCGGACTATCCAAAACGATAGTCCCCATGCCGGACTATCCAAAACGATAGTCCCCATGCCGGACTATCGAAAATGATAGTCCCCATGCCGAACTATCCAAAACGATAGTCCCCATGCCGGACTATCCAAAACGATAGTCCCCATGCCGGACTATCCAAAACGGTAGTCCCCATGCCGGACTATCCAAAACGATAGTCAACATGCCGGACTATCAAAAACGATAGTCAACATGCCGGACTATACAAAACGATAGTCATCATGCCGGACTATCCAAAACGACAGTCCCATGCCGGACTATCCAAAACGATAGTCCCCATGCCGGACTATCCAAAACAATAGTCCCCATGCCGGACTATCCAAAACGATTGTCCCAATGCCGGACTATCCAAAACGATAGTCCCCATGCCGGACTATCCAAAACGATAGTCCCCATGCCGGACTATCCAAAACGATAGTCCCCATGCCGGACTATCCAAAACGATAGTCCCCATGCCGGACTATCCAAAACGATAGTCCCCATGCCGGACTATCGAAAACGATAGTCCCCATGCCGGACTATCCAAAACGATAGTCCCCATGCCGGACTATCCAAAACGATAGTCCACATGCCGGACTATCCAAAACGATAGTCCCCATGCCGGACTATCCAAAACGATAGTCCCCATGCCGGACTATCCAAAACGATTGTCCCCATGCCGGACTATCCAAAACGATAGTCCCCATGCCGGACTATCCAAAGCGATAGTCCCCATGCCGGACTATCCAAAACGATAGTCCCCATGCCGGACTATCCAAAACGATAGTCCCCATGCCGGACTATCCAAAACGATAGTCCCCATGCCGGACTATCCAAAACGATAGTCCCCATGCCGGACTATCCAAAACGATAGTCCCCATGCCGGACTATCCAAAACAATAGTCCCCATGCCGGACTATCCAAAACGATTGTCCCCATGCCGGACTATCCAAAACGATAGTCCCCATGCCGGACTATCCAAAACGATAGTCCCATGCCGGACTATCCAAAACGATTGTCCCAATGCCGGACTATCCAAAACGATAGTCCCCATGCCGGACTATTCAAAACGATAGTCCCCATGCCGGACTATCCAAAACGATAGTCCCCATGCCGGACTATCCAAAACGATAGTCCCCATGCCGGACTATCCAAAACGATAGTCCCCATGCCGGACTATCGAAAATGATAGTCCCCATGCCGAACTATCCAAAACGATAGTCCCCATGCCGGACTATCCAAAACGATAGTCCACATGCCGGACTATCCAAAACGATAGTCCCAATGCCGGACTATCCAAAACGATAGTCCCCATGCCGGACTATCCAAAACGATAGTCCCCATGCCGGACTATCTAAAACGATAGTCCCCATGCCGGACTATCCAAAACGATTGTCCTCATGCCGGACTATCCAAAACGATAGTCCCCATGCCGGACTATCCAAAACGATAGTCCCCATGCCGGACTATCCAAAACGATAGTCCCCATGCCGGACTATCCAAAACGATAGTCCCCATGCCGGACTATCCAAAACGATAGTCCCCATGCCGGACTATCCAAAACGATAGTCCCCATGCCGGACTATCCAAAACGACAGTCCCCATGCCGGACTATCCAAAACGATAGTCCACAGGCCGGACTATCCAAAACGATAGTCCCCATGCCAGACTATCCAAAACGATAGTACCCATGCCGGACTATCCTAAACGATAGTCCCCATGCCGGACTATATAAAACGATAGTCCCAATGCCGGACTATCCAAAACGATAGTCCCCATGCCAGACTATCCAAAACGATAGTCCCCATGCCAGACTATCCAAAACGATAGTCCCCATGCCGGACTATCCAAAACGATAGTCCCCATGCTGGACTATCCAAAACGATAGTCTCCATGCCGGACGATCCAAAACGATAGTCCCCATGCCGGACTATCCAAAACGATAGTCCCCATGCCGGACTATCCAAAACGATAGCCAACATGCCGGACTATCCAAAACGATAGTCTTCATGCCGGACTATCCAAAACGATAGTCCCCATGTTGAACTATCCAAAACGATAGTCCCCATGCCGGACTATATAAAACGATAGTCCCCATGCTGAACTATCCAAAACGATAGTTCCCATGCCGGACTATCCAAAACGATAGTCCCCATGCCGGACTATCCAAAACGATAGTCCCCATGCCGGACTATCCAAAACGGTAGTCCCCATGTCAGACTATCCAAAACGATTGTCCCCATGCCGGAGTATCCAAAACGATTGTCCCCATGCCGGAGTATCCAAAACGATAGTCCCCATGCCGGACTATCCAAAACGATAGTCCCCATGCCGGACTATCCAAAACGATAGTCCCCATGCCGGACTATCCAAAACGATAGTCCCCATGCCGGACTATCCAAAACGATAGTCCCCATGCCGGACTATTCAAAACGATAGTCCCCATTCCGGACTATCCAAAACGATAGTCCCCATGCCGGACTATCCAAAACGATAGTCCCCATGCCGGACTATCCAAAACGATAGTCCCCATGCCGGACTATCCAAAACGACAGTCCCCATGCCGGACTATCCAAAACGATAGTCCACATGCCGGACTATCCAAAACGATAGTCCCCATGCAGGGATATCCAAAACGATAGTCCAAATGCCGGACTCTCCAAAACGATAGTCTCTATGCCGGACTATCCAAAACGATAGTCCCAATGCAGGACTATCCAAAACGATAGTCCCCATGTTGGACTATCTAAAACGATAGTCCCCATGCCGGACTATCCAAAAAGATAGTCCCCATGCCGGACTATCCAAAACGATAGTCCAAATGCCAGACTATCCAAAACGATAGTCCCCATGCCGGACTATCCAAAACAATAGTCCCCATGCCGGACTATCCAAAACGATAGTCCCCTTGCCGGACTATCCAAAACGATAGTCCCCATGCCGGACTATTCAAAACGGTAGTCCCCATGCCGGACTATCCAAAACGATAGTCAACATGCCGGACTATCCAAAACTATAGTCAACATGCCGGACTATCCAAAACGATAGTCTCCATGCCGGACTATCCAAAACGATAGTCCCATGCCGGACTATCCAAAACGATAGTCCCCATGCCGGACTATCCACAACGATAGTCCCCATGCCGGACTATTCAAAACGATAGTCCCAATGCTGGACTATCCAAAACGATAGTCCCCATGCCGGACTATCCAAAACGATAGTCCCCATGCCGGACTATCCAAAACGATAGTCCCCATGCCAAACTATACAAAACAATAGTCCCCATGCCAGACTATCCAAAACGATAGTCCCCATGCTGGACTATCCAAAACGATAGTCCCCATGCCGGACTATCCAAAACGATAGTCCCCATGCCGGACTATCCAAAACGATAGTCCCCATGCCGGACTATCCAAAACGATATTCAACATGCCGGACTATCCAAAACGATAGTCTCCATGCCGGACTATCCAAAACGATAGTCCCCTTGTTGAACTATCCAAAACGATAGTCCCCATGCCGGACTATCCAAAACGATAGTCCCCATGCCGGACTATCCAAAACGGTAGTCCCCATGCCGGACTATCCAAAACGATAGTCAACATGCCGGACTATCAAAAACGATAGTCAACATGCCGGACTATACAAAACGATAGTCATCATGCCGGACTATCCAAAACGACAGTCCCATGCCGGACTATCCAAAACGATAGTCCCCATGCCGGACTATCCAAAACAATAGTCCCCATGCCGGACTATCCAAAACGATTGTCCCAATGCCGGACTATCCAAAACGATAGTCCCCATGCCGGACTATCCAAAACGATAGTCCCCATGCCGGACTATCCAAAACGATAGTCCCCATGCCGGACTATCCAAAACGATAGTCCCCATGCCGGACTATCCAAAACGATAGTCCCCATGCCGGACTATCGAAAACGATAGTCCCCATGCCGGACTATCCAAAACGATAGTCCCCATGCCGGACTATCCAAAACGATAGTCCACATGCCGGACTATCCAAAACGATAGTCCCCATGCCGGACTATCCAAAACGATAGTCCCCATGCCGGACTATCCAAAACGATTGTCCCCATGCCGGACTATCCAAAACGATAGTCCCCATGCCGGACTATCCAAAACGATAGTCCCCATGCCGGACTATCCAAAACGATAGTCCCCATGCCGGACTATCCAAAACGATAGTCCCCATGCCGGACTATCCAAAACGATAGTCCCCATGCCGGACTATCCAAAACGATTGTCCCCATGCCGGACTATCCAAAACGATAGTCCCCATGCCGGACTATCCAAAACGATAGTCCCCATGCCGGACTATCCAAAACGATAGTCCCCATGCCGGACTATCCAAAACGATAGTCCCCATGCCGGACTATCGAAAATGATAGTCCCCATGCCGAACTATCCAAAACGATAGTCCCCATGCCGGACTATCCAAAACGATAGTCCACATGCCGGACTATCCAAAACGATAGTCCCAATGCCGGACTATCTAAAACGATAGTCCCCATGCCGGACTATCCAAAACGATAGTCCCCATGCCGGACTATCTAAAACGATAGTCCCCATGCCGGACTATCCAAAACGATTGTCCTCATGCCGGACTATCCAAAACGATAGTCCCCATGCCGGACTATCCAAAACGATAGTCCCCATGCCGGACTATCCAAAACGATAGTCCCCATGCCGGACTATCCAAAACGATAGTCCCCATGCCGGACTATCCAAAACGATAGTCCCCATGCCGGACTATCCAAAACGATAGTCCCCATGCCGGACTATCCAAAACGACAGTCCCCATGCCGGACTATCCAAAACGATAGTCCACAGGCCGGACTATCCAAAACGATAGTCCCCATGCCAGACTATCCAAAACGATAGTACCCATGCCGGACTATCCTAAACGATAGTCCCCATGCCGGACTATATAAAACGATAGTCCCAATGCCGGACTATCCAAAACGATAGTCCCCATGCCAGACTATCCAAAACGATAGTCCCCATGCCAGACTATCCAAAACGATAGTCCCCATGCCGGACTATCCAAAACGATAGTCCCCATGCTGGACTATCCAAAACGATAGTCTCCATGCCGGACGATCCAAAACGATAGTCCCCATGCCGGACTATCCAAAACGATAGTCCCCATGCCGGACTATCCAAAACGATAGCCAACATGCCGGACTATCCAAAACGATAGTCTTCATGCCGGACTATCCAAAACGATAGTCCCCATGTTGAACTATCCAAAACGATAGTCCCCATGCCGGACTATATAAAACGATAGTCCCCATGCTGAACTATCCAAAACGATAGTCCCCATGCCGGACTATCCAAAACGATAGTCCCCATGCCGGACTATCCAAAACGATAGTCCCCATGCCGGACTATCCAAAACGGTAGTCCCCATGTCAGACTATCCAAAACGATTGTCCCCATGCCGGAGTATCCAAAACGATTGTCCCCATGCCGGAGTATCCAAAACGATAGTCCCCATGCCGGACTATCCAAAACGATAGTCCCCATGCCGGACTATCCAAAACGATAGTCCCCATGCCGGACTATCCAAAACGACAGTCCCCATGCCGGACTATCCAAAACGATAGTCCACATGCCGGACTATCCAAAACGATAGTCCCCATGAAGGACTATCCAAAACGATAGTACCCATGCCGGACTATCCTAAACGATAGTCCCCATGCCGGACTATATAAAACGATAGTCCCAATGCCGGACTATCCAAAACGATAGTCCCCATGCCGGACTATCCAAAACGATAGTCCACATGCCGGACTATCCAAAACGATAGTCCCAATGCCGGACTATCCAAAACGATAGTCCCCATGCCGGACTATCCAAAACGATAGTCCCCATGCCGGACTATCCAAAACGATAGTCCCCATGCCGGACTATCCAAAACGATTGTCCTCATGCCGGACTATCCAAAACGATAGTCCCCATGCCGGACTATCCAAAACGATAGTCCCCATGCCGGACTATCCAAAACGATAGTCCCCATGCCGGACTATCCAAAACGATAGTCCCCATGCCGGACTATCCAAAACGATAGTCCCCATGCCGGACTATCCAAAACGATAGTCCCCATGCCGGACTATCCAAAACGACAGTCCCCATGCCGGACTATCCAAAACGATAGTCCACAGGCCGGACTATCCAAAACGATAGTCCCCATGCCAGACTATCCAAAACGATAGTACCCATGCCGGACTATCCTAAACGATAGTCCCCATGCCGGACTATATAAAACGATAGTCCCAATGCCGGACTATCCAAAACGATAGTCCCCATGCCGGACTATCCAAAACGATAGTCCCCATGCCAGACTATCCAAAACGATAGTCCCCATGCCGGACTATCCAAAACGATAGTCCCCATGCTGGACTATCCAAAACGATAGTCTCCATGCCGGACGATCCAAAACGATAGTCCCCATGCCGGACTATCCAAAACGATAGTCCCCATGCCGGACTATCCAAAACGATAGCCAACATGCCGGACTATCCAAAACGATAGTCTTCATGCCGGACTATCCAAAACGATAGTCCCCATGTTGAACTATCCAAAACGATAGTCCCCATGCCGGACTATATAAAACGATAGTCCCCATGCTGAACTATCCAAAACGATAGTCCCCATGCCGGACTATCCAAAACGATAGTCCCCATGCCGGACTATCCAAAACGATAGTCCCCATGCCGGACTATCCAAAACGGTAGTCCCCATGTCAGACTATCCAAAACGATTGTCCCCATGCCGGAGTATCCAAAACGATTGTCCCCATGCCGGAGTATCCAAAACGATAGTCCCCATGCCGGACTATCCAAAACGATAGTCCCCATGCCGGACTATCCAAAACGATAGTCCCCATGCCGGACTATCCAAAACGACAGTCCCCATGCCGGACTATCCAAAACGATAGTCCACATGCCGGACTATCCAAAACGATAGTCCCCATGAAGGACTATCCAAAACGATAGTACCCATGCCGGACTATCCTAAACGATAGTCCCCATGCCGGACTATATAAAACGATAGTCCCAATGCCGGACTATCCAAAACGATAGTCCCCATGCCGGACTATCCAAAACGATAGTCCCCATGCCAGACTATCCAAAACGATAGTCCCTATGCCGGACTATCCAAAACGATAGTCCCCATGCTGGACTATCCAAAATGATAGTCCCCATGCCAGACGATCCAAAACGATAGTCCCCATGCCGGACTATCCAAAACGATAGTCCCCATGCCGGACTATCCAAAACGATAGTCAACATGCCGGACTATCCAAAACGATAGTCTTCATGCCGGACTATCCAAAACGATAGTCCCCATGTTGAACTATACAAAACGATAGTCCCCATGCCGGACTATATAAAACGATAGTCCCCATGATGAACTATCCAAAACGATAGTCCCCATGCCGGAATATCTAAAACGATAGTCCCCATGCCGGACTATCGAAAACGATAGTCCCCATGCCGGACTATCCAAAACGATAGTCCTCATGCCGGACTATCCAAAACGATAGTACCCATGCCGGACTATCCTAAACGATAGTCCCCATGCCGGACTATATAAAACGATAGTCCCAATGCCGGACTATCCAAAACGATAGTCCCCATGTCAGACTATCTAAAAACGATTGTCCCCATGCCGGACTATCCAAAACGATAGTCCCCATGCCGGACTATCCAAAACGATAGTCCCCATGCCGGACTATCCAAAACGATAGTCCCCGTGCCGGACTATTCAAAACGATAGTCCCCATTCCGGACTATCCAAAACGATAGTCCCCATGCCGGACTATCCAAAACGATAGTCCCCATGCCGGACTATCCAAAACGATAGTCCCCATGCCGGACTATCCAAAACGACAGTCCCCATGCCGGACTATCCAAAACGATAGTCCACATGCCGGACTATCCAAAACGATAGTCCCCATGCAGGGATATCCAAAACGATAGTCCAAATGCCGGACTCTCCAAAACGATAGTCTCTATGCCGGACTATCCAAAACGATAGTCCCAATGCAGGACTATCCAAAACGATAGTCCCCATGTTGGACTATCTAAAACGATAGTCCCCATGCCGGACTATCCAAAAAGATAGTCCCCATGCCGGACTATCCAAAACGATAGTCCAAATGCCAGACTATCCAAAACGATAGTCCCCATGCCGGACTATCCAAAACAATAGTCCCCATGCCGGACTATCCAAAACGATAGTCCCCTTGCCGGACTATCCAAAACGATAGTCCCCATGCCGGACTATTCAAAACGGTAGTCCCCATGCCGGACTATCCAAAACGATAGTCAACATGCCGGACTATCCAAAACGATAGTCAACATGCCGGACTATCCAAAACGATAGTCTCCATGCTGGACTATCCAAAACGATAGTCCCATGCCGGACTATCCAAAACGATAGTCCCATGCCGGACTATCCAAAACAATAGTCCCCATGCCGGACTATCCAAAACGATAGTCCCCATGCCGGACTATCCAAAACGATAGCCCCCCTGCCGGACTATCCAAAACGATAGTCCCCATGTCAGACTATCCAAAACGATTGTCCCCATGCCGGACTATCCAAAACGATAGTCCCCATGCCAGACTATCCAAAACGATAGTCCCCATGCCGGACTATCCAAAACGATAGTCCCCATGCCGGACTATCCAAAACGATAGTCCCCATGCCGGACTATCCAAAACGATAGTCCCCATGCAAGACTATCCAAAACGATAGTCCACAGGCCGGACTATCCAAAACGATAGTCCCCATGCCAGACTATCCAAAACGATAGTACCCATGCCGGACTATCCTAAACGATAGTCCCCATGCCGGACTATATAAAACGATAGTCCCAATGCCGGACTATCCAAAACGATAGTCCCCATGCCGGACTATCCAAAACGATAGTCCCCATGCCAGACTATCCAAAACGATAGTCCCCATGCCGGACTATCCAAAACGATAGTCCCCATGCTGGACTATCCAAAACGATAGTCTCCATGCCGGACAATCCAAAACGATAGTCCCCATGCCGGACTATCCAAAACGATAGTCCCCATGCCGGACTATCCAAAACGATAGTCAACATGCCGGACTATCCAAAACGATAGTCTTCATGCCGGACTATCCAAAACGATAGTCCCCATGTTGAACTATCCAAAACGATAGTCCCCATGCCGGACTATATAAAACGATAGTCCCCATGCTGAACTATCCAAAACGATAGTCCCCATGCCGGACTATCCAAAACGATAGTCCCCATGCCGTACTATCCAAAACGATAGTCCCCATGCCGGAATATCTAAAACGGTAGTCCCCATGCCGGACTATCCAAAACGATAGTCAACATGCAGGACTATCAAAAACGATAGTCCCATGCCGGACTATCCAAAACGATAGTCCCCATGTCAGACTATCCAAAACGATTGTCCCCATGCCGGAGTATCCAAAACGATAGTCCCCATGCCGGACTATCCAAAACGATAGTCCCTATGCCGGACTATCCAAAACGATAGTCCCCATGCCGGACTATCCAAAACGATAGTCCCCATGCCGGACTATCCAAAACGATAGTCCCCATGCCGAACTATCCAAAACGACAGTCCCCATGCCGGACTATCCAAAACGATAGTCCACATGCCGGACTATCCAAAACGATAGTCTCCATGCCGGACTATTCAAAACGATAGTACCCATGCCGGACTATCCTAAACGATAGTCCCCATGCCGGACTATATAAAACGATAGTCCCAATGCCGGACTATCCAAAACGATAGTCCCCATGCCGGACTATCCAAAACGATAGTCCCCATGCCAGACTATCCAAAACGATAGTCCCTATGCCGGACTGTCCAAAACGATAGTCCCCATGCTGGACTATCCAAAAAGATAGTCAACATGCCGGACTATCCAAAACGATAGTCTTCATGCCGGACTATCCAAAACGATAGTACCCATGTTGAACTATTAAAAACGATAGTCCCCATGCCGGACTATATAAAACGATAGTCCCCATGATGAACTATCCAAAACGATAGTCCCCATGCCGGACTATCCAAAACGATAGTCTCCATGCCGGACTATCCAAAACGATAGTCCCCATGCTTGACTATCCAAAACGGTAGTCCCCATGCCGGACTATCCAAAACGATAGTCAACATGCCGGACTATCCAAAACGATAGTCAACATGCCGGACTATCCAAAACGATAGTCATCATGCCGGACTATCCAAAACGATAGTCCCATGCCGGACTATCCAAAACGATAGTCCCTGTGCCGGACTATCCAAAACGATTGTCCCCATGCCGGACTATCCAAAACGATAGTCCCAATGCCAGACTATCCAAAACGATAGTCCCCATGCCGGAATATCTAAAACGATAGTCCCCATGCCGGACTATCGAAAACGATAGTCCCCATGCCGGACTATCCAAAACGATAGTCCTCATGCCGGACTATCCAAAACGATAGTACCCATGCCGGACTATCCTAAACGATAGTCCCCATGCCGGACTATATAAAACGATAGTCCCAATGCCGGACTATCCAAAACGATAGTCCCCATGTCAGACTATCTAAAAACGATTGTCCCCATGCCGGACTATCCAAAACGATAGTCCCCATGCCGGACTATCCAAAACGATAGTCCCCATGCCGGACTATCCAAAACGATAGTCCCCATGCCGGACTATTCAAAACGATAGTCCCCATTCCGGACTATCCAAAACGATAGTCCCCATGCCGGACTATCCAAAACGATAGTCCCCATGCCGGACTATCCAAAACGATAGTCCCCATGCCGGACTATCCAAAACGACAGTCCCCATGCCGGACTATCCAAAACGATAGTCCACATGCCGGACTATCCAAAACGATAGTCCCCATGCAGGGATATCCAAAACGATAGTCCAAATGCCGGACTCTCCAAAACGATAGTCTCTATGCCGGACTATCCAAAACGATAGTCCCAATGCAGGACTATCCAAAACGATAGTCCCCATGTTGGACTATCTAAAACGATAGTCCCCATGCCGGACTATCCAAAAAGATAGTCCCCATGCCGGACTATCCAAAACGATAGTCCAAATGCCAGACTATCCAAAACGATAGTCCCCATGCCGGACTATCCAAAACAATAGTCCCCATGCCGGACTATCCAAAACGATAGTCCCCTTGCCGGACTATCCAAAACGATAGTCCCCATGCCGGACTATTCAAAACGGTAGTTCCCATGCCGGACTATCCAAAACGATAGTCAACATGCCGGACTATCCAAAACGATAGTCAACATGCCGGACTATCCAAAACGATAGTCTCCATGCCGGACTATCCAAAACGATAGTCCCATGCCGGACTATCCAAAACGATAGTCCCCATGCCGGACTATCCACAACGATAGTCCCCATGCCGGACTATTCAAAACGATAGTCCCAATGCTGGACTATCCAAAACGATAGTCCCCATGCCGGACTATCCAAAACGATAGTCCCCATGCCGGACTATCCAAAACGATAGTCCCCATGCCGAACTATACAAAACAATAGTCCCCATGCCAGACTATCCAAAACGATAGTCCCCATGCTGGACTATCCAAAACGATAGTCCCCATGCCAGACTATCCAAAACGATAGTCCCCATGCCGGACTATCCAAAACGATAGTCCCCATGCCGGACTATCCAAAACGATATTCAACATGCCGGACTATCCAAAACGATAGTCTCCATGCCGGACTATCCAAAACGATAGTCCCCTTGTTGAACTATCCAAAACGATAGTCCCCATGCCGGACTATCCAAAACGGTAGTCCCCATGCCGGACTATCCAAAACGATAGTCAACATGCCGGACTATCAAAAACGATAGTCAACATGCCGGACTATACAAAACGATAGTCATCATGCCGGACTATCCAAAACGACAGTCCCATGCCGGACTATCCAAAACGATAGTCCCCATGCCGGACTATCCAAAACAATAGTCCCCATGCCGGACTATCCAAAACGATTGTCCCAATGCCGGACTATCCAAAACGATAGTCCCCATGCCGGACTATCTAAAACGATAGTCCCCATGCCGGACTATCCAAAACGATAGTCCCCATGCCGGACTATCCAAAACGATAGTCCCCATGCCGGACTATCCAAAACGATAGTCCCCATGCCGGACTATCGAAAACGATAGTCCCCATGCCGGACTATCCAAAACGATAGTCCCCATGCCGGACTATCCAAAACAATAGTCCCCATGCCGGACTATCCAAAACGATTGTCCCAATGCCGGACTATCCAAAACGATAGTCCCCATGCCGGACTATCTAAAACGATAGTCCCCATGCCGGACTATCCAAAACGATAGTCCCCATGCCGGACTATCCAAAACGATAGTCCCCATGCCGGACTATCCAAAACGATAGTCCCCATGCCGGACTATCGAAAACGATAGTCCCCATGCCGGACTATCCAAAACGATAGTCCCCATGCCGGACTATCCAAAACGATAGTCCACATGCCGGACTATCCAAAACGATAGTCAACATGCCGGACTATCCAAAACGATAGTCTCCATGCCGGACTATCCAAAACGATAGTCCCATGCCGGACTATCCAAAACGATAGTCCCCATGCCGGACTATCCACAACGATAGTCCCCATGCCGGACTATTCAAAACGATAGTCCCAATGCTGGACTATCCAAAACGATAGTCCCCATGCCGGACTATCCAAAACGATAGTCCCCATGCCGGACTATCCAAAACGATAGTCCCCATGCCGAACTATACAAAACAATAGTCCCCATGCCAGACTATCCAAAACGATAGTCCCCATGCTGGACTATCCAAAACGATAGTCCCCATGCCAGACTATCCAAAACGATAGTCCCCATGCCGGACTATCCAAAACGATAGTCCCCATGCCGGACTATCCAAAACGATATTCAACATGCCGGACTATCCAAAACGATAGTCTCCATGCCGGACTATCCAAAACGATAGTCCCCATGCCGGACTATCCAAAACGATAGTCCCCTTGCCGGACTATCCAAAACGATAGTCCCCATGCCGGACTATTCAAAACGGTAGTTCCCATGCCGGACTATCCAAAACGATAGTCAACATGCCGGACTATCCAAAACGATAGTCAACATGCCGGACTATCCAAAACGATAGTCTCCATGCCGGACTATCCAAAACGATAGTCCCATGCCGGACTATCCAAAACGATAGTCCCCATGCCGGACTATCCACAACGATAGTCCCCATGCCGGACTATTCAAAACGATAGTCCCAATGCTGGACTATCCAAAACGATAGTCCCCATGCCGGACTATCCAAAACGATAGTCCCCATGCCGGACTATCCAAAACGATAGTCCCCATGCCGAACTATACAAAACAATAGTCCCCATGCCAGACTATCCAAAACGATAGTCCCCATGCTGGACTATCCAAAACGATAGTCCCCATGCCAGACTATCCAAAACGATAGTCCCCATGCCGGACTATCCAAAACGATAGTCCCCATGCCGGACTATCCAAAACGATATTCAACATGCCGGACTATCCAAAACGATAGTCTCCATGCCGGACTATCCAAAACGATAGTCCCCTTGTTGAACTATCCAAAACGATAGTCCCCATGCCGGACTATCCAAAACGGTAGTCCCCATGCCGGACTATCCAAAACGATAGTCAACATGCCGGACTATCAAAAACGATAGTCAACATGCCGGACTATACAAAACGATAGTCATCATGCCGGACTATCCAAAACGACAGTCCCATGCCGGACTATCCAAAACGATAGTCCCCATGCCGGACTATCCAAAACAATAGTCCCCATGCCGGACTATCCAAAACGATTGTCCCAATGCCGGACTATCCAAAACGATAGTCCCCATGCCGGACTATCTAAAACGATAGTCCCCATGCCGGACTATCCAAAACGATAGTCCCCATGCCGGACTATCCAAAACGATAGTCCCCATGCCGGACTATCCAAAACGATAGTCCCCATGCCGGACTATCGAAAACGATAGTCCCCATGCCGGACTATCCAAAACGATAGTCCCCATGCCGGACTATCCAAAACAATAGTCCCCATGCCGGACTATCCAAAACGATTGTCCCAATGCCGGACTATCCAAAACGATAGTCCCCATGCCGGACTATCTAAAACGATAGTCCCCATGCCGGACTATCCAAAACGATAGTTCCCATGCCGGACTATCCAAAACGATAGTCCCCATGCCGGACTATCCAAAACGATAGTCCCCATGCCGGACTATCGAAAACGATAGTCCCCATGCCGGACTATCCAAAACGATAGTCCCCATGCCGGACTATCCAAAACGATAGTCCACATGCCGGACTATCCAAAACGATAGTCAACATGCCGGACTATCCAAAACGATAGTCTCCATGCCGGACTATCCAAAACGATAGTCCCATGCCGGACTATCCAAAACGATAGTCCCCATGCCGGACTATCCACAACGATAGTCCCCATGCCGGACTATTCAAAACGATAGTCCCAATGCTGGACTATCCAAAACGATAGTCCCCATGCCGGACTATCCAAAACGATAGTCCCCATGCCGGACTATCCAAAACGATAGTCCCCATGCCGAACTATACAAAACAATAGTCCCCATGCCAGACTATCCAAAACGATAGTCCCCATGCTGGACTATCCAAAACGATAGTGTCCCCATGCCGGACTATCCAAAACGATAGTCCACAGGCCGGACTATCCAAAACGATAGTCCCCATGCCAGACTATCCAAAACGATAGTACCCATGCCGGACTATCCTAAACGATAGTCCCCATGCCGGACTATATAAAACGATAGTCCCAATGCCGGACTATCCAAAACGATAGTCCCCATGCCGGACTATCCAAAACGATAGTCCCCATGCCAGACTATCCAAAACGATAGTCCCCATGCCGGACTATCCAAAACGATAGTCCCCATGCTGGACTATCCAAAACGATAGTCTCCATGCCGGACGATCCAAAACGATAGTCCCCATGCCGGACTATCCAAAACGATAGTCCCCATGCCGGACTATCCAAAACGATAGCCAACATGCCGGACTATCCAAAACGATAGTCTTCATGCCGGACTATCCAAAACGATAGTCCCCATGTTGAACTATCCAAAACGATAGTCCCCATGCCGGACTATATAAAACGAAAGTCCCCATGCTGAACTATCCAAAACGATAGTCCCCATGCCGGACTATCCAAAACGATAGTCCCCATGCCGGACTATCCAAAACGATAGTCCCCATGCCGGACTATCCAAAACGGTAGTCCCCATGTCAGACTATCCAAAACGATTGTCCCCATGCCGGAGTATCCAAAACGATTGTCCCCATGCCGGAGTATCCAAAACGATAGTCCCCATGCCGGACTATCCAAAACGATAGTCCCCATGCCGGACTATCCAAAACGATAGTCCCCATGCCGGACTATCCAAAACGATAGTCCCCATGCCGGACTATCCAAAACGATAGTCCCCATGCCGGACTATCCAAAACGACAGTCCCCATGCCGGACTATCCAAAACGATAGTCCACATGCCGGACTATCCAAAACGATAGTCCCCATGAAGGACTATCCAAAACGATAGTACCCATGCCGGACTATCCTAAACGATAGTCCCCATGCCGGACTATATAAAACGATAGTCCCAATGCCGGACTATCCAAAACGATAGTCCCCATGCCGGACTATCCAAAACGATAGTCCCCATGCCAGACTATCCAAAACGATAGTCCCTATGCCGGACTATCCAAAACGATAGTCCCCATGCTGGACTATCCAAAATGATAGTCCCCATGCCAGACGATCCAAAACGATAGTCCCCATGCCGGACTATCCAAAACGATAGTCCCCATGCCGGACTATCCAAAACGATAGTCAACATGCCGGACTATCCAAAACGATAGTCTTCATGCCGGACTATCCAAAACGATAGTCCCCATGTTGAACTATACAAAACGATAGTCCCCATGCCGGACTATATAAAACGATAGTCCCCATGATGAACTATCCAAAACGATAGTCCCCATGCCGGACTATCCAAAACGATAGTCTCCATGCCGGACTATCCAAAACGATAGTCCCCATGCTTGACTATCCAAAACGGTAGTCCCCATGCCGGACTATCCAAAACGATAGTCAACATGCCGGACTATCCAAAACGATAGTCAACATGCCGGACTATCCAAAACGATAGTCATCATGCCGGACTATCCAAAACGATAGTCCCATGCCGGACTATCCAAAACGATAGTCCCTGTGCCGGACTATCCAAAACGATTGTCCCCATGCCGGACTATCCAAAACGATAGTTCCAATGCCAGACTATCCAAAACGATAGTCCCCATGCCGGACTATCTAAAACGATAGTCCCCATGCCGGACTATCGAAAACGATAGTCCCCATGCCGGACTATCCAAAACGATAGTCCCCATGCCGGACTATCCAAAACGATAGTCCCCATGCCGGACTATCCAAAACGATAGTCCCCATTCCGGACTATCCAAAACGATCCCAGGCAGGAAAAAAAACTTGTGGCAAGTTTTCCTCATGTTTTTCTGTTAAAACTTACAAACTTGCCTTAAGCCTTATACGGCAAACAACAAGGCTTTAAAAAAGCTTGAGGAAAACCTTCTAGTTGCCCTTGGAAAAACTTGTCACAAGCCTTCCAGACAAATTTGACAAAGGCCTTCCAGACAAATTTGACAAAGGCCTTCCAGACAAATTTGACAAAGGCCTTCCAGACAAATTTGTGACAAGCCTTTCCAGACAAACTTGCCATAAACCTTCCCGACTAATTTGACACAGGCCTTCCGGACAAATTTGTGACACAAGCCATCATGTTGCAAAAATCATTCATTGTACAGGGGTCAAATTTTGAGGTACGATGATGTTGCATAGCAGCTATGAGCAGTCCTGTACACTGAAGTAACTGAAAGCGTGAGCGCACCAACTTCACCACTTTTGTTCTGGCCACACTAATTTTCCGTCTGTTGGACCACCGACACCAGTTCATGAGATTGAAATAAAAAACAAATTATAAGTTCATAAGATTATAAGATATGTAAAAAAACATTATAACATACCTAATTACATATAATAAGTTATAAAACCTTTTTTTATTTTTTATTGTTCTCATTTCGCTATTGAAACAAAGACTTATAGAACTATACAGTCTCAGAGACTGACACCACAAAAATAAGGACTTTGCATATTAACTAAAATAATTTCTTGGAACCCATTTCCCAAAAAACAATTGAATATATTTTGCCAATTTAATTTCAAGTTTGGACCTTTGTAATTAGAAGAACTGCAGAAGTATCCATCAGTTTTAAGTTTTAGTTTAAACATTACTAAATTTAACCAAATTTTAAGTTTTGGAAAAAAACATGTACTGAAATTAATTCCACTTCAAAATACGTTTTCACCTCAATACCTTGTATTTAGTATTTACCTTCCTTATAGGCTAACATTGTTACACAACAATACTCCAAGAAAAACTTTTAATATTTAGTAAGGTATACATAAATTTAATATGTATAAGTTTGTCTCCCAGACCAGCATCACTGGTTAATGCCAGAAAATCCCTTCACTACAGCAGGGCAAAGAATTAAATAACTAAAATTTCTGTATCTGTTCACATTCAATAGTTGCCTTATAAATACAGTATTCTTTAAAAACAGCTGATATATAAGTCAAATGAATGAAATTTCAAAATCTTCCATTTAAAATGTAGTATGAATAAAAGTTGCTTTTGTTCAAGACAAACACAATTTTTGAGGTTAGCACACAGAAAATATTGACAGATGTATTTTCGGTGCACTTTTAAAAGGCTACTTAAACGCTAACTTTGTTAACTAATTGTATACAGATCAGAAAACAACTGTTTTGCAAGCAGTATGATGAACATGTTTTAAAGAATTTATAGTTATTAAAAGGAAATATCCATATTAAATTTTAAAAAAAGTAATGAAATACTTGTTGTAATAGTAATTTTGATACAATTTAAACTTGATGTTTATGAAATAAAGATACAGTATTCTGATTCTGGATAGATTAACTGTCATATATTTTTATAATAAATAATAACTACCACAGGAAAACCGTCTGAAATATAATCAAGCTTACTTTAAACTGGTTACTAAATAAATACTTTGCAGAGGTAATAAAAAGTTTGAATTATAAAATTTATAATAATTTAATAAAAAGTTGATAATTTAACATAAACAAATCAGCTACGCCTCTTGCTCCTCGCCAAGAGTGTTGGTGGTGAGTTTTTCTTGCCTCTTCTGCCTGAAATCCCAATAGGAAACGTTAAATAGGAAGTAAGGTAAGCCTACAATTTCCTTTCTATAACAATAATGAATTCATGTAAGGATTAAATTGAAATGTTGTTACGATTAATAATGTTGTTAAAATTGAATGATCCACAGTTAATTAATGTTTTTTTAATGGTTTTATTCTTATTTGCATGGATTAAGTCATAAGATCTTCATTTGCCAACAGAAATGAATATATTTACATGGATCTTAAACAGGTTCATTATTGTCATTACAATCTTGTTGCCAACAAAATTACTAAGGGCTGATTCTGATTTTTTATACCTCCAGATTTGAGCAGTTGTCAATTTTCGATTCTTTGCGCCTACCAGTTTCAATACAGGTTCCGTTAGATTTGAAGGGAAAAAATAGAGATAACTTTCATAATCCAAATTTGGGTAGAGTTAAATTATTAGTTACCTCTTTTGGATCCGGGGGGTGGCTTGCTGAAGCCAATGCTTGATGGCATTTTTCATCATTTCATTTGAGGCATCCTTTTCACGTCTTCTAACTGCATCTGTTAAAACATAAAAAGGAAAAAAAATAATCTACAGATGATATATTGTATTCAAAGGCACCAGAGGCCATGCTGAAAATACATCTGTGGGGTGGAAGGAATAACAGTATGTGGCGACGCATAGCTCCCTCCCTGTGATTATTTTTTTAATGGTAGGTCATGTATAATTTAGGAGAGAGCAATTCAAAATCTCTATGAAATAAATGTTATGCACTATTTCATTTGTTAGCAACAAAGTTCACATTCCGTATCCAACATTCATTGTCTACTATCGTTATTATTTATTTAATCTCAATTATTGGGCATTTCCCACTACCAGGTTTATAGCGACCGTCAGAAGAGTGAAGGTAGCCTATCCTCTTGTCATGGTGCGGACCCGGCCTACGATAACTAACGGGCCTGCATAATACATTTTTGGTCAAGTGACCAGATGCGGCTGAATTTCAGCTGTCATCTCCATATAAAAACATTGCAATAGCATGACTTTGCGTCATGTGTTGCAGATCGGCCCATTTAGTCACGTGACTTTGGTGGTGGAGGGAAGAATACAGGCCTGTTATCGTAGGACCCATCCGGAGTCGTGGTCCGGCGCTCGGCAAGGTTACGTAATAATCATGAGAATTTTCAATCTCAAGTTCGCCCTAGATAACGGGAAACATTGTGCGGTTTTTAAAAACGTCGGGTAACAATTTTGTGGGGTCAATGTTCATGTGTTTGTGTTTTGTGTCTTGTGTAAATTTAAAACAATAGTATTTTTCTGGCAATCTGGATATATTTTCACTCTTCTGACGGTCGCCATAAACCTGGAGGTGGGTAGTGCCCAATAATTGAGATTAAATATTAATACTCCACCACAAATGTCCTTCAGAGCAAGTAACATTATTTTGTAGAGCAGTTCAATTAACAAAACAATTTCGGTCGTATTTTATCCTAATGAAAATAATAAACAAATGAAATATTGAATACAACGGTACGGTAATCATAATAATACGATAAAATTTTTATTCAATTGATACGTAAAAAATATACAGTAGGCGAAGTATTTTAAGAGAATGTCAAAAATACTTTTATACAACGGTTCATTAGGCCTATGTATTTTGTTGATTTATATTTTTTCATCACACCGTATCGAAAGTAGCTTTTTTCGATGACAGCTGATATCTATGAAAATAACTCTTTCCAAACCCCTAACGTAGAGGAAGGGAAAACAATAAGCTGATTTTCCCTCTCTCTAAAATTACTTTCGATGCCCAATTAGTTCTCCACTTGCCCAGAAATAACTGAAATCGTTTATTTTTATAAATATCAGCTGTTGTTACTGTTCTATGATTTAAATGTAAACAGAAGTAGGAATAATTAGTTTTGCTTGAATGTTAATTGAGAAATAAAAGTTTTAATTTTATCGAGGTTTGTTTTCTATATTTGTATTTGTTTTTGTCATGATAAAAGTTCATAACTTGTATATAAGAGAACAAAATTGAAAGAAAAATTTCTGTTTTGAAAAAAAAAAAACTTTTTAAGGTACAAATAGAGATAAGTGTTTGATTTAATTTATTTCAATGACAAAACATTAAAAAATAATCATTTAACATTTCAACTAGGTCTATATTATTTCTTTAACACGTTGACTGCTGAAAATCATGCAATATTGGTTACCATATGCTGAAAACAAATTTTATTGGTTTTACTTACATTTAGGTGTGTTATGACAGAAAAACATCTAGGAAGACCATCCGGTAGAAATAAATTGGATTTTCGGCCATTTTAATTTGCGTCTCACCATTGTGGACGCGCCGCAACTGGGGACGTCTTTCCACGCGATCAGTCACTAACTAATTTTTCAGTTTTGCACAAAACTTTGCTAATTGGTTTAGATTTTACACAAGGATAGTAAAACCATTGTAAAATGTAAAAAAAAACTTGTAAAATTACTATGTTAAACCGCACCAGCCCACCCGAAAGTTGATCGTTTACCAGTGGCGCATTGGCCTCGTAGTCAGGGTCATCGTCCTCCCCCTTGTCGGTGTCGTACCGTACCCGGTCTAGATCCTGTTCATCTAGGTTTTCGTCGTATTACCTTTCTTCAGGCACTAAATTAAAACAACTTGGGCTAGGAGGCAAATCCTTTTTGATAAAAACTAATGTAAACACTACTTACAAACAAACAAAGTTTATATAAACATATGTTACTACGGAAACGCAAAAACCGAAAACGGCGTTGACAAAAATTGATGAAAACAATCTCCCCACATGCGCAATAACAGCCATTCACACCGCACGAATGCTGGTGGAACACTGACGTCGCTTAGCAACAGCAAATTTGCGTCCACCATGGTTGACGCACGCACCTGGCGCCGCCCCCCTGCGTCAACGATCGTGGACGCTCGCCGCCAATGTGTTAACACTGATTTACACAGATTTAGAACTGTATTTTTTTTATTTCTAACAAACTTACCAAAAATTAGAGAGCACATTCTTGTGCCTTCAAACTTCCTCTTCTGTGGAAAATTGCCCATTTTTTCCTGTGAGGGAAAAGATCTCCGCAGCTAGCTTCATCCTTGAGTGAATGCCTCTATAGCCTATATTTAAAGTGAGGGCATTTGAATCCCGGCCACCAACTGCAGACATCACTTTAATCTGGAAATAATGCATATCGATAGAGAGTAATATAGGGATCACACTCGGTTTAATTCTATCAACCAACAGATTTTTTGGACAAACTCATTTCAACAAGGAACAATTAAATATGAAAGTAAAAGTGACATTTCTAAGGGATCAAGACATTGTGCTATGTGGTCAAGATGAAGCACCAATCACAAGCGAGCAAATTCCTACAGATTGGTCAATCCAAACCAACTAGGCCTACAGGTGGTATCAAACAAGGACATGAAATTAAGGATACTGCCTTCAACGGTACTGTTCATAACCGCGTTTCTGACGTTTACTATAAAGTTATGTCACATTTTTCTAAGTGTTGAAAAATTGACTAAAACAAGTTTAGAGGGTTAACACTTGGAGGAATAAACCCCATGGGGGGAGATTATATGAGGTGTGCCGCCTTATGGGTGTTGTAAGCAAATAAGTTAGGCCTATAAGTTAAACCCTACCAAGTGAGTGTTTATACAAAATCTGATCAAGTTAGGACTAGGCCTTATGTCAATAAATAAGCGAGAGACCGTACAGGGTTTTAATTATTTCTCATAACACACCTATTTATGGATTTTCTTCTTTTTAAATGTTAAGCCAAGTTGAAAATTCAATATGTTCTAAATGGTTTTTTTTTAACTCTTTAAAGTGTTTTAGTTAAATTTATAAGTAAATTTCCAACATTAAGGTCCAAAAACGCCAAAACCCTTTTTGCAGGGGTTACAGAATATGTCAGATCCGGGGATCTAGAACCAAGGAAATTTCAAGGTGTCCGGAAAATTTTGGGGAAAATATTATTAGCCTATTTGATGTTGTTTAGATGTTCTCCTCTTCTTCATAATTGAAGTTAATACTGAGCATATAATCAATATTTTATTTTAGTTTAACTTACTTAGCCTATATGATAGATAACTTATAAGTACCTATGACGACAGTACTGGTAAGTAGTGTTTGATTTTCATTAGCCCTACTTATGTTTTAATATAAGTTTAATTAAAATAAAATAAAAAAAAATTGTAATCATTTCACTGCCGGCAAAATTTTTGTCATCCGACTCCACCGTTATTAAGTTTTATCGATGTGGAAATTTCGATAATGCGATTGAAATTGTGGTATGAAAACAATTGAATAAAGAATACTGAGATAAGAAATGTATCATAACAATAATCTAACTTAACAGTGTAACCGTAATAGATCACTTTTATTGACAGCGATGTTTATAACAACAAAATCAATGGTGTTTGGAAACATTTAAAACGCAAATTCCCTTAATACAATAGCAAAAAAAAAAAAAATAAATAAATAAAAATTCTTCTCACAATTTAGATACAGCTACACAATAAACTTGGTTATTTTATTTTGTGTTGTTCTTTGTTACGGGTTACATTAGCTACAAGTTTTACTTTTTTGTTGTTATTATCAGTTACTTATTTCATAGGCTATATTAGAAAGAAACTAAATCAGGTGATAAAATCGTTATCGTATCGTGTAATTGTAACTTATATTGATATACCGTAACAGCAATATTATCGCAATATCAAAATTTCCACATCGATAATAACGGTGGAGTCGGATAACGAAGTTACGCCACAGCCCCATTGCATGCTGTTGAGTTTTAAGGCAAAGTCACATAACTTATGTCGCAAATCTTGGGCGAAATCTTTGGTCCGTAACAGTAGGTAGGCCAAAAATTGAGGAAAATTTTAGGAGTCAACACATTTTCTGCACTTTTTTTACTGTTTAGAAACCCTATAAAACCTTGTTCCCATAATCCAATTACGCTGGTCTGCGATCTCATGAAAATAGACCTGATTCTAAACCATCATACCAAATTTCATAAAAATCGGAGGTCTCTTTCAAAAGTTAACAGTACCACGGACACATAATTAGCCTATGACTAAGATGTAGAAAAATGTCTGTTAACTTTTACTTAGTCTCAATATTTATAACAAATGGGCCATCTAGGTCTAGGCTTTATAACAAATTTTAGGTTAGATCTCCTGAGATTCATAAGGTTAAGCTAAGTTAATATCAAGGTTTGACTAATCTATATTTCATTATTCACTAGGTTTATCTTGTATATGCCTTAGTTTTAACATTCTAAATAGGCTATGTATGTATGCTATATTAATTAAATAGGCCTCAGTAAAATACTTGTACCAAATTAATGGAGTTATACTAACCACTAACCCAGTCTTAGGCTATCCGTTAACAGAGGGAATTTGGGTTGAGTAGGCCTATGTCCTTAACCCTTCAATTTATAAACGCTACATTAATGTTTTTAGTCTTTTAATGTAACTAATTAAAAAATTGTTTTGAAACCCGGCGAACCGAATCATACCGTAGCCTACATGTTTTTCCAACTTAAACTTCCTGAGAAGACAGCTAACTTAGGCCTAAGTTATATTAATAAGTTATTGGGAAAAAACCATATTTACTTACCTGATGCAGTGTAGAAAACCTGATACTATTAATCAACTAACAATTAAAACCTATTTAAAACTTAAAACGAAAGATCAACAAAACGAAATTAAACAAAGGCAAATGGCAGCTAGCAGACGGAATAACAAAATGGCGCGGTCGAACGGCGTATTCGTAAACGCCGCTAGCGCTGCAGCGGTCAATCGGAGAGACTTAACGTTCCTCAACCAAAACTTGCCGGCCAGTTTGTTAAAGATGTATGATCGGCAAGTGGTGCCGCGGCAAGCTGTGTATAAATTTGCGGCATATTTGTGAAGGCAAGTTTTTTTGGGAAACACTTGACTCAAATTTTCGGTAAATTATTATTGGAAAAGTTTTCCTTAGGAAAACGAAAGGCAAGTCTTGCCGTAAGCTTACTTGTTACCTGGGATAGTCCCCATGCCGGACTATCCAAAACGATAGTCCCCATGCCGGACTATCCAAAACGATAGTCCCCATGGCCGGACTATCCAAAACGACAGTCCCCATGCCGGACTATCCAAAACGATAGTCCACATGCCGGACTATCCAAAACGATAGTCCCCATGCAGGGATATCCAAAACGATAGTCCAAATGCCGGACTCTCCAAAACGATAGTCTCTATGCCGGACTATCCAAAACGATAGTCCCAATGCAGGACTATCCAAAACGATAGTCCCCATGTTGGACTATCTAAAACGATAGTCCCCATGCCGGACTATCCAAAAAGATAGTCCCCATGCCAGACTATCCAAAACGATAGTCCAAATGCCAGGACTATCCAAAACGATAGTCCCATGCCGGACTATCCAAAACAATAGTCCCCATGCCGGACTATCCAAAACGATAGTCCCCCTTGCCGGACTATCCAAAACGATAGGTCCCCATGCCGGACTATTCAAAACGGTAGTCCCCATGCCGGACTATCCAAAACGATAGTCAACATGCCGGACTATCCAAAACGATAGTCAACATGCCGGACTATCCAAAACGATAGTCTCCATGCCGGACTATCCAAAACGATAGTCCGATGCCGGACTATCCAAAACGATAGTCCCCATGCCGGACTATCCACAACGATAGTCCCCCATGCCGGACTATCCAAAACGATAGTCCCAATGCTGGACTATCCAAAACGATAGTCCCCATGCCGGACTATCCAAAACGATAGTCCTCATGCCGGACTATCCAAACGATAGTCCCCATGCCAGACTATACAAAACGATAGTCCCCATGCCAGACTATCCAAAACGATAGTCCCTATGCTGGACTATCCAAAAACGATAGTCCCCATGCCGGACTATCCAAAAACGATAGTCCCCCATGCCGGACTATCCAAAACGATAGTCCCCATGTCGGACTATCCAAAACGATATTCAACATGCCGGGACTATCCAAAACGATAGTCCCCATGCCGGACTATCCAAAACGATAGTCCCCCATGCCGGACTATCCAAAACGATAGTCCCCCATGCCGGACTATCCAAAACGATTGTCCCCATCGCCGGACTATCCAAAACGATAGTCCCCATTGCCGGGACTATCCAAAACGATAGCCCCCATGCCGGACTATTTAAAACGATAGTCCCCATGCCGGACCTATCCAAAACGATAGCCCCCCTGCCGGACTATCCAAAACGATAGTCCCCATGTCAGACTATCCAAAACGATTGTCCCATGCCGGACTATCCAAAACGATAGTCCCCATGCCGGACTATCCAAAACGATAGTCCCCATGCCGGACTATCCAAAACGATAGTCCCCATGCCGGACTATCCAAAACGATAGTCCCCATGCCGGACTATCCAAAAACGACAGTCCCCATGCCGGACTATTAAAAACGACAGTCCCCATGCCGGACTATCAAAATGATAGTCAACATGCCGGACTATACAAAACGATAGTCATCATGCCGTACTATCCAAAACGGGACAGTCCATGCCGGACTATCCAAAACGGTAGTCCCCATGCCGGACTATCCAAAACGATAGTCAACATGCGGACTATCAAAAACGATAGGTCAACATGCCGGACTATACAAAACGATAGTCATCATGCCGGACTATCCAAAACGACAGTCCATGCCGGACTATCCAAAACGATAGTCCCCATGCCGGACTATCCAAAACAATAGTCCCATGCCGGACTATCCAAAACGATTGTCCCATGCCGGACTATCCAAAACGATAGTCCCCATGCCGGACTATCCAAAACGATAGTCCCCATGCCGGACTATCCAAAACGATAGTCCCCCATGCCGGACTATCCAAAACGATTGTCCCTATGCCGGACTATCCAAAACGATAGTCCCCATGCCGGACTATCCAAAACGATATCCCATGCCGGACTATCCAAAACGATAGTCCCCATGCCGGACTATCCAAAACGATAGCCCCCCCTGCCGGACTATCCAAAACGATAGTCCCCATGTCAGACTATCCAAAACGATTGTCCCCATGCCGGACTATCCAAAACGATAGTCCCATGCCGGACTATCCAAAACGATAGTCCCCCATGCCGGACTATCCCAAAACGATAGTCCCCCATGCCGGACTATCCAAAACGATAGTCCCCCATGCTGGACTATCCAAAACGATAGTGCCCATGCCGGACGATCCAAAACGATAGTCCCCATGCCGGACTATCCAAAACGATAGTCCCCATGCCGGACTATCCAAAACGATAGTCCCCATGCCGGGACTATCCAAAACGATAGTCAACATGCCGGACTATCCAAAACGATAGTCTTCATGCCGGACTATCCAAAACGATAGTCCCCATGTTGAACTATCCAAAACGATAGTCCCCCATGCCGGACTATATAAAACGATAGTCCCCCATGCTGAACTATCCAAAACGATAGTGCCCATGCCGGACTATCAAAAAAGATAGTCCCCATGCCGGACTATCCAAAACGATAGTCCCCATGCCGGACTATCCAAAATGGTAGTCCCATGCCGGACTATCCAAAACGATAGTCAACATGCCGGACTATCCAAAACGATAGTCCCATGCCGGACTATCCAAAACGATAGTCCCCATGTCAGACTATCCAAAACGATTGTCCCCATGCCGGACTATCCAAAACGATAGTCCCCATGCCGGACTATCCAAAACGATAGTCCCCATGCCGGACTATCCAAAACGATAGTCCCCATGCCGGACTATCCCAAAACGATAGTCCCCATGCCTTACTATCCAAAACGATAGTCCCCATGCCGGACTATCCAAAACGATAGTCCCCATGCCGGACTATCCAAAACGATAGTCCCCATGCCGGACTATCCAAAACGACAGTCCCCATGCCGGACTATCCAAAACGATAGTCCACATGCCGGACTATCCAAAACGATAGTCCCCATGCCGGACTACCTAAAACGATAGTACCCATGCCGGACTATCCTAAACGATAGTCCCCATGCCGGACTATATAAAACGAAAGTCCCAATGCCGGACTATCCAAAACGATAGTCCCCATGGCCGGACTATCTAAAACGATAGTCCCCATGCCAGACTATCCAAAACGATAGTCCCTATGCCGGACTATCCAAAACTATAGTCCCCATGCAGGACTATCCAAAACGATAGTCCCCATGCCGGACGATCCAAAACGATAGTCCCCATGCCGGACTATCCAAAACGATAGTCCCCATGCCGGACTATCCAAAATGATAGTCAACATGCCGGACTATACAAAACGATAGTCCCCATGTCAGACTATCCAAAACGATTGTCCCCATGCCGGACTATCCAAAACGATAGTCCCCATGCCGGACTATCCAAAACGATAGTCCCCATGCCGGACTATCCAAAACGATAGTCCCCATGCCGGACTATCCAAAACGATAGTCCCCATGCCGGACTATCCAAAACGACAGTCCCCATGCCGGACTATCCAAAATGATAGTCCACATGCCGGACTATCCAAAACGATAGTATCCATGCCGGACTATCCTAAACGATAGTCCCCATGCCGGACTATATAAAACGATAGTCCCAATGCCGGACTATCCAAAACGATAGTCCCCATGCCGGACTATCCAAAACGATAGTCTGCCGGACTATCCAAAACGATAGTCCCCATGCCAGACTATCCAAAACGATAGTCCCCATGCCGGACTATCCAAAACGATAGTCCCCATGCTGGACTATCCAAAACGATAGTGCCCATGCCGGACGATCCAAAACGATAGTCCCCATGCCGGACTATCCAAAACGATAGTCCCCATGCCGGACTATCCAAAACGATAGTCCCCATGCCGGACTATCCAAAACGATAGTCAACATGCCGGACTATCCAAAACGATAGTCTTCATGCCGGACTATCCAAAACGATAGTCCCCATGTTGAACTATCCAAAACGATAGTCCCCATGCCGGACTATATAAAACGATAGTCCCCATGCTGAACTATCCAAAACGATAGTGCCCATGCCGGACTATCCAAAAAGATAGTCCCCATGCCGGACTATCCAAAACGATAGTCCCCATGCCGGACTATCCAAAACGGTAGTCCCCATGCCGGACTATCCAAAACGATAGTCAACATGCCGGACTATCCAAAACGATAGTCCCATGCCGGACTATCCAAAACGATAGTCCCCATGTCAGACTATCCAAAACGATTGTCCCCATGCCGGACTATCCAAAACGATAGTCCCCATGCCGGACTATCCAAAACGATAGTCCCCATGCCGGACTATCCAAAACGATAGTCCCCATGCCGGACTATCCAAAACGATAGTCCCCATGCCTTACTATCCAAAACGATAGTCCCCATGCCGGACTATCCAAAACGATAGTCCCCATGCCGGACTATCCAAAACGATAGTCCCCATGCCGGACTATCCAAAAACGACAGTCCCCATGCCGGACTATCCAAAACGATAGTCCACATGCCGGACTATCCAAAACGATAGTCCCCATGCCGGACTACCTAAAACGATAGTACCCATGCCGGACTATCCTAAACGATAGTCCCCATGCCGGACTATATAAAACGATAGTCCCAATGCCGGACTATCCAAAACGATAGTCCCCATGCCGGACTATCTAAAACGATAGTCCCCATGCCAGACTATCCAAAACGATAGTCCCTATGCCGGACTATCCAAAACGATAGTCCCCATGCAGGACTATCCAAAACGATAGTCCCCATGCCGGACGATCCAAAACGATAGTCAACATGCCGGACTATACAAAACGATAGTCTTCATGCCGGACTATCCAAAACGATAGTCCCCATGTTGAACTATCCAAAACGATAGTCCCCATGCCGGACTATATAAAACGATAGTCCCCATGCTGAACTATATAAAACGATAGTCCCCATGCTGAACTATCCAAAACGATAGTCCCCATGCCGGACTATCCAAAACGATAGTCCCCATGCCGGACTATCCAAAACAGTCCCCATGCCGGACTATCCAAAACGATAGTCAACATGCCGGACTATCCAAAACGATAGTCAACATGCCGGACTATCCAAAACGATAGTCATCATGCCGGACTATCCAAAACGATAGTCCCTGTGCCGGACTATCCAAAACGATAGTCCCCATGCCGGACTATCCAAAACGATAGTCCCCATGCCGGACTATCCAAAACGATAGTCCCCATGCCGGACTATCGAAAACGATAGTCCCCATGCCGGACTATCCAAAACGATAGTCCCCATGCCGGACTATCCAAAACGATAGTCCACATGCCGGACTATCCAAAACGATAGTCCCCATGCCGGACTATCCAAAACGATAGTCCCCATGCCGGACTATCCAAAACGATAGTCCCCATGCCGGACTATCCAAAACGATAGTCCCCATGCCGGACTATAAACGATTGTCCCCATGCCGGACGATCCAAAACGATAGTCAACATGCCGGACTATACAAAACGATAGTCTTCATGCCGGACTATCCAAAACGATAGTCCCCATGTTGAACTATCCAAAACGATAGTCCCCATGCCGGACTATATAAAACGATAGTCCCCATGCTGAACTATATAAAACGATAGTCCCCATGCTGAACTATCCAAAACGATAGTCCCCATGCCGGACTATCCAAAACGATAGTCCCCATGCCGGACTATCCAAAACGGTAGTCCCCATGCCGGACTATCCAAAACGGTAGTCCCCATGCCGGACTATCCAAAACGATAGTCAACATGCCGGACTATCCAAAACGATAGTCAACATGCCGGACTATCCAAAACGATAGTCATCATGCCGGACTATCCAAAACGATAGTCCCTGTGCCGGACTATCCAAAACGATAGTCCCATGCCGGACTATCCAAAACGATAGTCCCCATGCCGGACTATCCAAAACGATAGTCCCCATGCCGGGACTATCGAAAACGATAGTCCCCATGCCGGACTATCCAAAACGATAGTCCCCATGCCGGACTATCCAAAACGATAGTCCACATGCCGGACTATCCAAAACGATAGTCCCCATGCCGGACTATCCAAAACGATAGTCCCCATGCCGGACTATCCAAAACGATAGTCCCCATGCCGGACTATCCATAACGATAGTCCCCATGCCGGACTATCCAAAACGATTGTCCCCATGCCGGACTATCCAAAACGATAGTCCCCATGCCGGACTATCCAAAACGATAGTCCCCATGCCGGACTATCCAAAACGATTGTCCCAATGCCGGACTATCCAAAACGATAGTCCCCATGCCGGACTATTCAAAACGATAGTCCCCATGCCGGACTATCCAAAACGATAGTCCCCATGCCGGACTATCCAAAACGATAGTCCCCATGCCGGACTATCCAAAACGATAGTCCCCATGCCGGACTATCCAAAACGATAGCCCCCCTGCCGGACTATCCAAAACGATAGTCCCCATGTCAGACTATCCAAAACGATTGTCCCCATGCCGGACTATCCAAAACGATAGTCCCCATGCCGGACTATCCAAAACGATAGTCCCCATGCCGGACTATCCAAAACGATAGTCCCCATGCCGGACTATCCAAAACGATAGTCCCCATGCCGGACTATCCAAAACGATAGTCCCCATGCCGGACTATCCAAAACGACAGTCCCCATGCCGGACTATCCAAAACGATAGTCCACAGGCCGGACTATCCAAAACGATAGTCCCCATGCCAGACTATCCAAAACGATAGTCCCCATGCCGGACTATTCAAAACGATAGTCCCCATGCCGGACTATCCAAAACGATAGTCCCCATGCCGGACTATCCAAAACGATAGTCCCCATGCCGGACTATCCAAAACGATAGTCCCCATGCCGGACTATCCAAAACGATAGTCCCCATGCCGGACTATCCAAAACGATAGTCCCCATGCCGGACTATCCAAAACGATAGTCCCAATGCCGGACTATCCAAAACTATAGTCCCCATGCCGGACTATCCAAAACGATAGTCCCCATGCCAGACTATCCAAAACGATAGTCCCCATGCCGGACTATATAAAACGATAGTCCCCATGCTGAACTATCCAAAACGATAGTCCCCATGCCGGACTATCCAAAACGATAGTCCCCATGCCGGACTATCCAAAACGATAGTCCCCATGCCGGACTATCCAAAACGGTAGTCCCCATGCCGGACTATCCAAAACGATAGTCCCCATGCCGGACTACCTAAAACGATAGTACCCATGCCGGACTATCCTAAACGATAGTCCCCATGCCGGACTATCCAAAACGATAGTCCACATGCCGGACTATCCAAAACGATAGTCCCCATGCCGGACTACCTAAAACGATAGTACCCATGCCGGACTATCCTAAACGATAGTCCCCATGCCGGACTATATAAAACGAGAGTCCCAATGCCGGACTATCCAAAACGATAGTCCCCATGCCGGACTATCTAAAACGATAGTCCCCATGCCAGACTATCCAAAACGATAGTCCCTATGCCGGACTATCCAAAACTATAGTCCCCATGCAGGACTATCCAAAACGATAGTCCCCATGCCGGACGATCCAAAACGATAGTCCCCATGCCGGACTATCCAAAACGATAGTCCCCATGCCGGACTATCCAAAATGATAGTCAACATGCCGGACTATACAAAACGATAGTCCCCATGTCAGACTATCCAAAACGATTGTCCCCATGCCGGACTATCCAAAACGATAGTCCCCATGCCGGACTATCCAAAACGATAGTCCCCATGCCGGACTATCCAAAACGATAGTCCCCATGCCGGACTATCCAAAACGATAGTCCCCATGCCGGACTATCCAAAACGACAGTCCCCATGCCAGACTATCCAAAATGATAGTCCACATGCCGGACTATCCAAAACGATAGTATCCATGCCGGACTATCCTAAACGATAGTCCCCATGCCGGACTATATAAAATGATAGTCCCAATGCCGGACTATCCAAAACGATAGTCCCCATGCCGGACTATCCAAAACGATAGTCCCCATGCCAGACTATCCAAAACGATAGTCCCCATGCCGGACTATCCAAAACGATAGTCCCCATGCTGGACTATCCAAAACGATAGTGCCCATGCCGGACGATCCAAAACGATAGTCCCCATGCCGGACTATCCAAAACGATAGTCCCATGCCGGACTATCCAAAACGATAGTCCCCATGCCGGACTATCCAAAACGATAGTCAACATGCCGGACTATCCAAAACGATAGTCTTCATGCCGGACTATCCAAAACGAAAGTCCCCATGTTGAACTATCCAAAACGATAGTCCCCATGCCGGACTATATAAAACGATAGTCCCCATGCTGAACTATCCAAAACGATAGTGCCCATGCCGGACTATCCAAAAAGATAGTCCCCATGCCGGACTATCCAAAACGATAGTCCCCATGCCGGACTATCCAAAACGGTAGTCCCCATGCCGGACTATCCAAAACGATAGTCAACATGCCGGACTATCCAAAACGATAGTCCCATGCCGGACTATCCAAAACGATAGTCCCCATGTCAGACTATCCAAAACGATTGTCCCCATGCCGGACTATCCAAAACGATAGTCCCCATGCCGGACTATCCAAAACGATAGTCCCCATGCGGACTATCCAAAACGATAGTCCCCATGCCGGACTATCCAAAACGATAGTCCCCATGCCTTACTATCCAAAACGATAGTCCCCATGCCGGACTATCCAAAACGATAGTCCCCATGCCGGACTATCCAAAACGATAGTCCCCATGCCGGACTATCCAAAACGACAGTCCCCATGCCGGACTATCCAAAACGATAGTCCACATGCCGGACTATCCAAAACGATAGTCCCCATGCCGGACTACCTAAAACGATAGTACCCATGCCGGACTATCCTAAACGATAGTCCCCATGCCGGACTATATAAAACGATAGTCCCAATGCCGGACTATCCAAAACGATAGTCCCCATGCCGGACTATCTAAAACGATAGTCCCCATGCCAGACTATCCAAAACGATAGTCCCTATGCCGGACTATCCAAAACGATAGTCCCCATGCAGGACTATCCAAAACGATAGTCCCCATGCCGGACGATCCAAAACGATAGTCAACATGCCGGACTATACAAAACGATAGTCTTCATGCCGGACTATCCAAAACGATAGTCCCCATGTTGAACTATCCAAAACGATAGTCCCCATGCCGGACTATATAAAACGATAGTCCCCATGCTGAACTATATAAAACGATAGTCCCCATGCTGAACTATCCAAAACGATAGTCCCATGCCGGACTATCCAAAACGATAGTCCCCATGCCGGACTATCCAAAACGGTAGTCCCCATGCCGGACTATCCAAAACGATAGTCAACATGCCGGACTATCCAAAACGATAGTCAACATGCCGGACTATCCAAAACGATAGTCATCATGCCGGACTATCCAAAACGATAGTCCCTGTGCCGGACTATCCAAAACGATAGTCCCATGCCGGACTATCCAAAACGATAGTCCCCATGCCGGACTATCCAAAACGATAGTCCCCATGCCGGACTATCGAAAACGATAGTCCCCATGCCGGACTATCCAAAACGATAGTCCCCATGCCGGACTATCCAAAACGATAGTCCACATGCCGGACTATCCAAAACGATAGTCCCCATGCCGGACTATCCAAAACGATAGTCCCCATGCCGGACTATCCAAAACGATAGTCCCCATGCCGGACTATCCAAAACGATAGTCCCCATGCCGGACTATCCAAAACGATTGTCCCCATGCCGGACTATCCAAAACGATAGTCCCCATGCCGGACTATCCAAAACGATAGTCCCCATGCCGGACTATCCAAAACGATTGTCCCAATGCCGGACTATCCAAAACGATAGTCCCCATGCCGGACTATTCAAAACGATAGTCCCCATGCCGGACTATCCAAAACGATAGTCCCCATGCCGGACTATCCAAAACGATAGTCCCCATGCCGGACTATCCAAAACGATAGTCCCCATGCCGGACTATCCAAAACGATAGCCCCCCTGCCGGACTATCCAAAACGATAGTCCCCATGTCAGACTATCCAAAACGATTGTCCCCATGCCGGACTATCCAAAACGATAGTCCCCATGCCGGACTATCCAAAACGATAGTCCCCATGCCGGACTATCCAAAACGATAGTCCCCATGCCGGACTATCCAAAACGATAGTCCCCATGCCGGACTATCCAAAACGATAGTCCCCATGCCGGACTATCCAAAACGACAGTCCCATGCCGGACTATCCAAAACGATAGTCCACAGGCCGGACTATCCAAAACGATAGTCCCCATGCCAGACTATCCAAAACGATAGTCCCCATGCCGGACTATTCAAAACGATAGTCCCCATGCCGGACTATCCAAAACGATAGTCCCCATGCCGGACTATCCAAAACGATAGTCCCCATGCCGGACTATCCAAAACGATAGTCCCCATGCCGGACTATCCAAAACGATAGTCCCCATGCCGGACTATCCAAAACGATAGTCCCCATGCCGGACTATCCAAAACGATAGTCCCAATGCCGGACTATCCAAAACGATAGTCCCCATGCCGGACTATCCAAAACGATAGTCCCCATGCCAGACTATCCAAAACGATAGTCCCCATGCCGGACTATATAAAACGATAGTCCCCATGCTGAACTATCCAAAACGATAGTCCCCATGCCGGACTATCCAAAACGATAGTCCCCATGCCGGACTATCCAAAACGATAGTCCCCATGCCGGACTATCCAAAACGGTAGTCCCCATGCCGGACTATCCAAAACGATAGTCAACATGCCGGACTATCCAAAACGATAGTCCCATGCCGGACTATCCAAAACGATAGTCCCCATGTCAGACTATCCAAAACGATTGTCCCAATGCCGGAGTATCCAAAACGATAGTCCCCATGCCGGACTATCCAAAACGATAGTCCCCATGCCGGACTATCCAAAACGATAGCCCCCATGCCGGACTATCCAAAACGATAGTCCCCATGCCGGACTATCCAAAACGATAGTCCCCATGCCGGACTATCCAAAACGACAGTCCCCATGCCGGACTATCCAAAACGATAGTCCACATGCCGGACTATCCAAAACGATAGTCCCCATGCCGGACTATCCAAAACGATAGTACCCATGCCGGACTATCCTAAACGATAGTCCCCATGCCGGACTATATAAAACGATAGTCCCAATCCCGGACTATCCAAAACGATAGTCCCCATGCCGGACTATCCAAAACGATAGTCCCCATGCCAGACTATCCAAAACGATAGTCCCTATGCCGGACTATCTAAAACGATAGTCCCCATGCTGGACTATCCAAAACGATAGTCCCCATGCCGGACGATCCAAAACGATAGTCCCCATGCCGGACTATCCAAAACGATAGTCCCCATGCCGGACTATCCAAAACGATAGTCAACATGCCGGACTATCCAAAACGATAGTCTTCATGCCGGACTATCCAAAACGATAGTCCCCATGTTGAACTATCCAAAACGATAGTCCCCATGCCGGACTATATAAAACGATAGTCCCCATGATGAACTATCCAAAACGATAGTCCCCATGCCGGACTATCCAAAACGGTAGTCCCCATGCCGGACTATCCAAAACGATAGTCAACATGCCGGACTATCCAAAACGATAGTCATCATGCCGGACTATCCAAAACGATAGTCCCTGTGCCGGACTATCCAAAACGATTGTCCCCATGCCGGACTATCCAAAACGATAGTCCCAATGCCAGACTATCCAAAACGATAGTCCCCATGCCGGACTATCTAAAACGATAGTCCCCATGCCGGACTATCGAAAACGATAGTCCCCATGCCGGACTATCCAAAACGATAGTCCTCATGCCGGACTATCCAAAACGATAGTACCCATGCCGGACTATCCTAAAGGTTGGTCCCCATGCCGGACTATATAAAACGATAGTCCCAATGCCGGACTATCCAAAACGATAGTCCCCATGTCAGACTATCTAAAACGATTGTCCCCATGCCGGACTATCCAAAACGATAGTCCCCATGCCGGACTATCCAAAACGATAGTCCCTATGCCGGACTATTCAAAACGGTAGTCCCCATGCCGGACTATCCAAAACGATAGTCAACATGCCGGACTATCCAAAACGATAGTCAACATGCCGGACTATCCAAAACGACAGTCAACATGTTGGACTATCCAAAACAATAGTCTCCATGCCGCACTATCCAAAACGATAGTCCCATGCCGGAATATCCAAAACGATAGTCACCATGCCGGACTATCCACAAAGATAGTCCCCATGCAGGACTATCCAAACGATAGTCCCCATGCCGGACTATCCAAAACGATAGTCCCCATGCCGGACTATCCAAAACGATAGTCCCCATGCCGGACTATCCAAAACGATAGTCCCCATGCCGGACTATTCAAAACGATAGTCCCCATTCCGGACTATCCAAAACGATAGTCCCCATGCCGGACTATCCAAAACGATAGTCCCCATGCCGGACTATCCAAAACGATAGTCCCCATGCCGGACTATCCAAAACGACAGTCCCCATGCCGGACTATCCAAAACGATAGTCCACATGTCGGACTATCCAAAACGATAGTCCCCATGCAGGGATATCCAAAACGATAGTCCCCATGTTGAACTATCAAAAACGATAGTCCCCATGCCGGACTATATAAAACGATAGTCCCCATGATGAACTATCCAAAACGATAGTCCCCATGCCGGACTATCCAAAACGATAGTCTCCATGCCGGACTATCCAAAACGATAGTCCCCATGCTTGACTATCCAAAACGGTAGTCCCCATGCCGGACTATCCAAAACGATAGTCAACATGCCGGACTATCCAAAACGATAGTCAACATGCCGGACTATCCAAAACGATAGTCATCATGCCGGACTATCCAAAACGATAGTCCCATGCCGGACTATCCAAAACGATAGTCCCTGTGCCGGACTATCCAAAACGATTGTCCCCATGCCGGACTATCCAAAACGATAGTCCCAATGCCAGACTATCCAAAACGATAGTCCCCATGCCGGAATATCTAAAACGATAGTCCCCATGCCGGACTATCGAAAACGATAGTCCCCATGCCGGACTATCCAAAACGATAGTCCTCATGCCGGACTATCCAAAACGATAGTACCCATGCCGGACTATCCTAAACGATAGTCCCCATGCCGGACTATATAAAACGATAGTCCCAATGCCGGACTATATAAAACGATATTCCCAATGCCGGACTATCCAAAACGATAGTCCCCATGTCAGACTATCTAAAAAAGATTGTCCCCATGCCGGACTATCCAAAACGATAGTCCCCATGCCGGACTATCCAAAACGATAGTCCCCATGCCGGACTATCCAAAACGATAGTCCCCATGCCGGACTATTCAAAACGATAGTCCCCATTCCGGACTATCCAAAACGATAGTCCCCATGCCGGACTATCCAAAACGATAGTCCCCATGCCGGACTATCCAAAACGATAGTCCCCATGCCGGACTATCCAAAACGACAGTCCCCATGCCGGACTATCCAAAACGATAGTCCACATGCCGGACTATCCAAAACGATAGTCCCCATGCAGGGATATCCAAAACGATAGTCCAAATGCCGGACTCTCCAAAACGATAGTCTCTATGCCGGACTATCCAAAACGATAGTCCCAATGCAGGACTATCCAAAACGATAGTCCCCATGTTGGACTATCTAAAACGATAGTCCCCATGCCGGACTATCCAAAAAGATAGTCCCCATGCCGGACTATCCAAAACGATAGTCCAAATGCCAGACTATCCAAAACGATAGTCCCCATGCCGGACTATCCAAAACAATAGTCCCCATGCCGGACTATCCAAAACGATAGTCCCCTTGCCGGACTATCCAAAACGATAGTCCCCATGCCGGACTATTCAAAACGGTAGTCCCCATGCCGGACTATCCAAAACGATAGTCAACATGCCGGACTATCCAAAACGATAGTCAACATGCCGGACTATCCAAAACGATAGTGTCCATGCCGGACTATCCAAAACGATAGTCCCATGCCGGACTATCCAAAACGATAGTCCCCATGCCGGACTATCCACAACGATAGTCCCCATGCCGGACTATCCAAAACGATAGTCCCAATGCTGGACTATCCAAAACGATAGTCCCCATGCCGGACTATCCAAAACGATAGTCCCCATGCCGGACTATCCAAAACGATAGTCCCCATGCCGGACTATCCAAAACGATAGTCCCCATGCCGGACTATACAAAACGATAGTCCCCATGCCAGACTATCTAAAACGATAGTCCCCATGCTGGACTATCCAAAACGATAGTCCCCATGCCGGACTATCCAAAACGATAGTCCCCATGCCGGACTATCCAAAACGATAGTCCCCATGCCGGACTATCCAAAACGATATTCAACATGCCGGACTATCCAAAACGATAGTCTCCATGCCGGACTATCCAAAACGATAGTCCCCTTGTTGAACTATCCAAAACGATAGTCCCCATGCCGGACTATCCAAAACGATAGTCCCCATGCCGGACTATCCAAAACGGTAGTCCCCATGCCGGACTATCCAAAACGATAGTCAACATGCCGGACTATCAAAAACGATAGTCAACATGCCGGACTATACAAAACGATAGTCATCATGCTGGACTATCCAAAACGACAGTCCCATGCCGGACTATCCAAAACGATAGTCCCCATGCCGGACTATCCAAAACAATAGTCCCCATGCCGGACTATCCAAAACGATTGTCCCAATGCCGGACTATCCAAAACGATAGTCCCCATGCCGGACTATCCAAAACGATAGTCCCCATGCCGGACTATCCAAAACGATAGTCCCCATGCCGGACTATCCAAAACGATAGTCCCCATGCCGGACTATCCAAAACGATAGTCCCCATGCCGGACTATCGAAAACGATAGTCCCCATGCCGGACCATCCAAAACGATAGTCCCCATGCCGGACTATCCAAAACGATAGTCCACATGCCGGACTATCCAAAACGATAGTCCCCATGCCGGACTATCCAAAACGATAGTCCCCATGCCGGACTATCCACAACGATAGTCCCCATGCCGGACTATCCAAAACGATAGTCCCAATGCTGGACTATCCAAAACGATAGTCCCCATGCCGGACTATCCAAAACGATAGTCCCCATGCCGGACTATCCAAAACGATAGTCCCCATGCCGGACTATCCAAAACGATAGTCCCCATGCCGGACTATACAAAACGATAGTCCCCATGCCAGACTATCTAAAACGATAGTCCCCATGCTGGACTATCCAAAACGATAGTCCCCATGCCGGACTATCCAAAACGATAGTCCCCATGCCGGACTATCCAAAACGATAGTCCCCATGCCGGACTATCCAAAACGATATTCAACATGCCGGACTATCCAAAACGATAGTCTCCATGCCGGACTATCCAAAACGATAGTCCCCTTGTTGAACTATCCAAAACGATAGTCCCCATGCCGGACTATCCAAAACGATAGTCCCCATGCCGGACTATCCAAAACGGTAGTCCCCATGCCGGACTATCCAAAACGATAGTCAACATGCCGGACTATCAAAAACGATAGTCAACATGCCGGACTATACAAAACGATAGTCATCATGCTGGACTATCCAAAACGACAGTCCCATGCCGGACTATCCAAAACGATAGTCCCCATGCCGGACTATCCAAAACAATAGTCCCCATGCCGGACTATCCAAAACGATTGTCCCAATGCCGGACTATCCAAAACGATAGTCCCCATGCCGGACTATCCAAAACGATAGTCCCCATGCCGGACTATCCAAAACGATAGTCCCCATGCCGGACTATCCAAAACGATAGTCCCCATGCCGGACTATCCAAAACGATAGTCCCCATGCCGGACTATCGAAAACGATAGTCCCCATGCCGGACCATCCAAAACGATAGTCCCCATGCCGGACTATCCAAAACGATAGTCCACATGCTGGACTATCCAAAACGATAGTCCCCATGCCGGACTATCCAAAACGATAGTCCCCATGCCGGACTATCCAAAACGATAGTCCCCATGCCGGACTATCCAAAACGATAGTCCCCATGCCGGACTATCCAAAACGATTGTCCCCATGCCGGACTATCCAAAACGATAGTCCCCATGCCGGACTATCCAAAACGATAGTCCCCATGCCGGACTATCCAAAACGATTGTCCCCATGCCGGACTATCCAAAACGATAGTCCCAATGCCAGACTATCCAAAACGATAGTCCCCATGCCGGAATATCTAAAACGATAGTCCCCATGCCGGACTATCGAAAACGATAGTCCCCATGCCGGACTATCCAAAACGATAGTCCTCATGCCGGACTATCCAAAACGATAGTACCCATGCCGGACTATCCTAAACGATAGTCCCCATGCCGGACTATATAAAACGATAGTCCCAATGCCGGACTATATAAAACGATAGTCCCAATGCCGGACTATCCAAAACGATAGTCCCCATGTCAGACTATCTAAAAAAGATTGTCCCCATGCCGGACTATCCAAAACGATAGTCCCCATGCCAGACTATCCAAAACGATAGTCCCCATGCCGGACTATCCAAAACGATAGTCCCCATGCCGGACTATTCAAAACGATAGTCCCCATTCCGGACTATCCAAAACGATAGTCCCCATGCCGGACTATCCAAAACGATAGTCCCCATGCCGGACTATCCAAAACGATAGTCCCCATGCCGGACTATCCAAAACGACAGTCCCCATGCCGGACTATCCAAAACGATAGTCCACATGCCGGACTATCCAAAACGATAGTCCCCATGCAGGGATATCCAAAACGATAGTCCAAATGCCGGACTCTCCAAAACGATAGTCTCTATGCCGGACTATCCAAAACGATAGTCCCAATGCAGGACTATCCAAAACGATAGTCCCCATGTTGGACTATCTAAAACGATAGTCCCCATGCCGGACTATCCAAAAAGATAGTCCCCATGCCGGACTATCCAAAACGATAGTCCAAATGCCAGACTATCCAAAACGATAGTCCCCATGCCGGACTATCCAAAACAATAGTCCCCATGCCGGACTATCCAAAACGATAGTCCCCTTGCCAGACTATCCAAAACGATAGTCCCCATGCCGGACTATTCAAAACGGTAGTCCCCATGCCGGACTATCCAAAACGATAGTCAACATGCCGGACTATCCAAAACGATAGTCAACATGCCGGACTATCCAAAACGATAGTCTCCATGCCGGACTATCCAAAACGATAGTCCCATGCCGGACTATCCAAAACGATAGTCCCCATGCCGGACTATCCACAACGATAGTCCCCATGCCGGACTATCCAAAACGATAGTCCCAATGCTGGACTATCCAAAACGATAGTCCCCATGCCGGACTATCCAAAACGATAGTCCCCATGCCGGACTATCCAAAACGATAGTCCCCATGCCGGACTATCCAAAACGGTAGTCCCCATGCCGGACTATCCAAAACGATAGTCAACATGCCGGACTATCAAAAACGATAGTCAACATGCCGGACTATACAAAACGATAGTCATCATGCTGGACTATCCAAAACGACAGTCCCATGCCGGACTATCCAAAACGATAGTCCCCATGCCGGACTATCCAAAACAATAGTCCCCATGCCGGACTATCCAAAACGATTGTCCCAATGCCGGACTATCCAAAACGATAGTCCCCATGCCGGACTATCCAAAACGATAGTCCCCATGCCGGACTATCCAAAACGATAGTCCCCATGCCGGACTATCCAAAACGATAGTCCCCATGCCGGACTATCCAAAACGATAGTCCCCATGCCGGACTATCGAAAACGATAGTCCCCATGCCGGACCATCCAAAACGATAGTCCCCATGCCGGACTATCCAAAACGATAGTCCACATGCCGGACTATCCAAAACGATAGTCCCCATGCCGGACTATCCAAAACGATAGTCCCCATGCCGGACTATCCAAAACGATAGTCCCCATGCCGGACTATCCAAAACGATAGTCCCCATGCCGGACTATCCAAAACGATTGTCCCCATGCCGGACTATCCAAAACGATAGTCCCCATGCCGGACTATCCAAAACGATAGTCCCCATGCCGGACTATCCAAAAGGATTGTCCCAATGCCGGACTATCCAAAACGATAGTCCCCATGCCGGACTATTCAAAACGATAGTCCCCATGCCGGACTATCCAAAACGATAGTCCCCATGCCGGACTATCCAAAACGATAGTCCCCATGCCGGACTATCCAAAACGATAGTCCCCATGCCGAACTATCGAAAATGATAGTCCCCATGCCGAACTATCCAAAACGATAGTCCCCATGCCGGACTATCCAAAACGATAGTCCACATGCCGGACTATCCAAAACGATAGTCCCAATGCCGGACTATCCAAAACGATAGTCCCCATGCCGGACTATCCAAAACGATAGTCCCCATGCCGGACTATCCAAAACAATTGTCCTCATGCCGGACTATCCAAAACGATAGTCCCCATGCCGGACTATCCAAAACGATAGTCCCCATGCCGGACTATCCAAAACGATAGTCCCCATGCCGGACTATCCAAAACGATAGCCCCCCTGCCAGACTATCCAAAACGATAGCCCCCCTGCCGGACTATCCAAAACGATAGTCCTCATGCCGGACTATCCAAAACAATAGTCCCCATGCCGGACTATCCAAAACGATAGTCCCCATGCCGGACTATCCAAAACGATAGTCCCCATGCCGGACTATCCAAAACGATAGTCCCCATGCCGGACTATCCAAAACGATAGTCCCCATGCCGGACTATCCAAAACGACAGTCCCCATGCCGGACTATCCAAAACGATAGTCCACAGGCCGGACTATCCAAAACGATAGTCCCCATGCCAGACTATCCAAAACGATAGTACCCATGCCGGACTATCCTAAACGATAGTCCCCATGCCGGACTATATAAAACGATAGTCCCAATGCCGGACTATCCAAAACGATAGTCCCCATGCCGGACTATCCAAAACGATAGTCCCCATGCTGGACTATCCAAAACGATAGTCTCCATGCCGGACGATCCAAAACGATAGTCCCCATGCCGGACTATCCAAAACGATAGTCCCCATGCCGGACTATCCAAAACGATAGTCAACATGCCGGACTATCCAAAACGATAGTCTTCATGCCGGACTATCCAAAACGATAGTCCCCATGTTGAACTATCCAAAACGATAGTCCCCATGCCGGACTATATAAAACGATAGTCCCCATGCTGAACTATCCAAAACGATAGTCCCCATGCCGGACTATCCAAAACGATAGTCCCCATGCCGGACTATCCAAAACGATAGTCCCCATGCCGGACTATCCAAAACGGTAGTCCCCATGCCGGACTATCCAAAACGATAGTCAACATGCCGGACTATCCAAATCGATAGTCCCATGCCGGACTATCCAAAACGATAGTCCCCATGTCAGACTATCCAAAACGATTGTCCCCATGCCGGAGTATCCAAAACGATTGTCCCCATGCCGGAGTATCCAAAACGATAGTCCCCATGCCGGACTATCCAAAACGATAGTCCCCATGCCGGACTATCCAAAACGATAGTCCCCATGCCGGACTATCCAAAACGACAGTCCCCATGCCGGACTATCCAAAACGATAGTCCACATGCCGGACTATCCAAAACGATAGTCCCCATGCCGGACTATCCAAAACGATAGTACCCATGCCGGACTATCCTAAACGATAGTCCCCATGCCGGACTATATAAAACGATAGTCCCAAGGCCGGACTATCCAAAACGATAGTCCCCATGCCGGACTATCCAAAACGATAGTCCCCATGCCAGACTATCCAAAACGATAGTCCCTATGCCGGACTATCCAAAACGATAGTCCCCATGCTGGACTATCCAAAACGATAGTCCCCATGCCGGACGATCCAAAACGATAGTCCCCATGCCGGACTATCCAAAACGATAGTCCCCATGCCGGACTATCCAAAACGATAGTCAACATGCCGGACTATCCAAAACGATAGTCTTCATGCCGGACTATCCAAAACGATAGTCCCCATGTTGAACTATCCAAAACGATAGTCCCCATGCCGGACTATATAAAACGATAGTCCCCATGATGAACTATCCAAAACGATAGTCCCCATGCCGGACTATCCAAAACGATAGTCTCCATGCCGGACTATCCAAAACGATAGTCCCCATGCTTGACTATCCAAAACGGTAGTCCCCATGCCGGACTATCCAAAACGATAGTCAACATGCCGGACTATCCAAAACGATAGTCAACATGCGGGACTATCCAAAACGATAGTCATCATGCCGGACTATCCAAAACGATAGTCCCATGCCGGACTATCCAAAACTATAGTCCCTGTGCCGGACTATCCAAAACGATTGTCCCCATGCCGTACTATCCAAAACGATAGTCCCAATGCCAGACTATCCAAAACGATAGTCCCCATGCCGGACTATTCAAAACGGTAGTCCCCATGCCGGACTATCCAAAACGATAGTCCCCATGCCAGACTATCCAAAACGATAGTCCCCATGCCGGACTATCCAAAACGATAGTCCCCATGCCGGACTATTCAAAACGATAGTCCCCATTCCGGACTATCCAAAACGATAGTCCCCATGCCGGACTATCCAAAACGATAGTCCCCATGCCGGACTATCCAAAACGATAGTCCCCATGCCGGACTATCCAAAACGACAGTCCCCATGCCGGACTATCCAAAACGATAGTCCACATGCCGGACTATCCAAAACGATAGTCCCCATGCAGGGATATCCAAAACGATAGTCCAAATGCCGGACTCTCCAAAACGATAGTCTCTATGCCGGACTATCCCAAACGATAGTCCCAATGCAGGACTATCCAAAACGATAGTCCCCATGTTGGACTATCTAAAACGATAGTCCCCATGCCGGACTATCCAAAAAGATAGTCCCCATGCCGGACTATCCAAAACGATAGTCCAAATGCCAGACTATCCAAAACGATAGTCCCCATGCCGGACTATCCAAAACAATAGTCCCCATGCCGGACTATCCAAAACGATAGTCCCCTTGCCGGACTATCCAAAACGATAGTCCCCATGCCGGACTATTCAAAACGGTAGTCCCCATGCCGGACTATCCAAAACGATAGTCAACATGCCGGACTATCCAAAACGATAGTCAACATGCCGGACTATCCAAAACGATAGTCTCCATGCCGGACTATCCAAAACGATAGTCCGATGCCGGACTATCCAAAACGATAGTCCCCATGCCGGACTATCCACAACGATAGTCCCCATGCCGGACTATCCAAAACGATAGTCCCAATGCTGGACTATCCAAAACGATAGTCCCCATGCCGGACTATCCAAAACGATAGTCCCCATGCCGGACTATCCAAAACGATAGTCCCCATGCCAGACTATACAAAACGATAGTCCCCATGCCAGACTATCCAAAACGATAGTCCCTATGCTGGACTATCCAAAACGATAGTCCCCATGCCGGACTATCCAAAACGATAGTCCCCATGCCGGACTATCCAAAACGATAGTCCCCATGCCGGACTATCCAAAACGATATTCAACATGCCGGACTATCCAAAACGATAGTCTCCATGCCGGACTATCCAAAACGATAATCTCCTTGTTGAACTATCCAAAACGATAGTCCCCATGCCGGACTATCCAAAACGGTAGTCCCCATGCCGGACTATCCAAAACGGTAGTCCCCATGTCGGACTATCCAAAACGATAGTCAACATGCCGGACTATCAAAAACGATAGTCAACATGCCGGACTATACAAAACGATAGTCATCATGCCGGACTATCTAAAACGACAGTCCCATGCCGGACTATCCAAAACGATAGTCCCCATGCCGGACTATCCAAAACGATAGTCCCCATGCCGGACTATCCAAAACGATAGTCCCCATGCCGGACTATCCAAAACGATAGTCCCCATGCCGGACTATCGAAAACGATAGTCCCCATGCCGGACTATCCAAAACGATAGTCCCCATGCTGGACTATCCAAAACGATAGTCCACATGCCGGACTATCCAAAACGATAGTCCCCATTCCGGACTATCCAAAACGATAGTCCCCATGCCGGACTATCCAAAACGATAGTCCCCATGCCGGACTATCCAAAACGATAGTCCCCATGCCGGACTATCCAAAACGATTGTCCCCATGCCGGACTATCCAAAACGATAGTCCCCATGCCGGACTATCCAAAACGATAGCCCCATGCCGGACTATTTAAATCGATAGTCCCCATGCCGGACTATCCAAAACGATAGCCCCCCTGCCGGACTATCCAAAACGATAGTCTCCATGTCAGACTATCCAAAACGATTGTCCCCATGCCGGACTATCCAAAACGATAGTCCCCATGCCGGACTATCCAAAACGATAGTCCCCATGCCGGACTATCCAAAACGATAGTCCCCATGCCGGACTATCCAAAACGATAGTCCCCATGCCGGACTATCCAAAACGATAGTCCCCATGCCGGACTATCCAAAACAATAGTCCCCATGCCGGACTATCCAAAACGATTGTCCCAATGCCGGACTATCCAAAACGATAGTCCCCATGCCGGACTATCCAAAACGATAGTCCCCATGCCGGACTATCCAAAACGATAGTCCCCATGCCGGACTATCCAAAACGATAGTCCCCATGCCGGACTATCGAAAACGATAGTCCCCATGCCGGACTATCCAAAACGATAGTCCCCATGCCGGACTATCCAAAACGATAGTCCACATGCCGGACTATCCAAAACGATAGTCCCCATGCCGGACTATCCAAAACGATAGTCCCCATGCCGGACTATCCAAAACGATAGTCCCCATGCCGGACTATCCAAAACGATTGTCCCTATGCCGGACTATCCAAAACGATAGTCCCCATGCCGGACTATCCAAAACGATAGCCCCATGCCGGACTATCCAAAACGATAGTCCCCATGCCGGACTATCCAAAACGATAGCCCAGCTGCCGGACTATCCAAAACGATAGTCCCCATCTCAGACTATCCAAAACGATTGTCCCCATGCCGGACTATCCAAAACGATAGTCCCCATGCCGGACTATCCAAAACGATAGTCCCCATGCCGGACTATCCAAAACGATAGTCCCCATGCCGGACTATCCAAAACGATAGTCCCCATGCCGGACTATCCAAAACGATAGTCCCCATGCCGGACTATCCAAAACGACAGTCCCCATGCCGGACTATCCAAAATGATAGTCCACATGCCGGACTATCCAAAACGATAGTATCCATGCCGGACTATCCTAAACGATAGTCCCCATGCCGGACTATCGAAAACGATAGTCCCCATGCCGGACTATCCAAAACGATAGTCCCCATGCCGGACTATCCAAAACGATAGTCCACATGCCGGACTATCCAAAACGATAGTCCCCATGCCGGACTATCCAAAACGATAGTCCCCATGCCGGACTATCCAAAACGATAGTCCCCATGCCGGACTATCCAAAACGATTGTCCCTATGCCGGACTATCCAAAACGATAGTCCCCATGCCGGACTATCCAAAACGATAGCCCCATGCCGGACTATCCAAAACGATAGTCCCCATGCCGGACTATCCAAAACGATAGCCCAGCTGCCGGACTATCCAAAACGATAGTCCCCATCTCAGACTATCCAAAACGATTGTCCCCATGCCGGACTATCCAAAACGATAGTCCCCATGCCGGACTATCCAAAACGATAGTCCCCATGCCGGACTATCCAAAACGATAGTCCCCATGCCGGACTATCCAAAACGATAGTCCCCATGCCGGACTATCCAAAACGATAGTCCCCATGCCGGACTATCCAAAACGACAGTCCCCATGCCGGACTATCCAAAATGATAGTCCACATGCCGGACTATCCAAAACGATAGTATCCATGCCGGACTATCCTAAACGATAGTCCCCATGCCGGAATATATAAAACGATAGTCCCAATGCCGGACTATCCAAAACGATAGTCCCCATGCCGGACTATCCAAAACGATAGTCCCCATGCCAGACTATCCAAAACGATAGTCCCCATGCCGGACTATCCAAAACGATAGTCCCCATGCTGGACTATCCAAAACGATAGTGCCCATGCCGGACGATCCAAAACGATAGTCCCCATGCCGGACTATCCAAAACGATAGTCCCCATGCCGGACTATCCAAAACGATAGTCAACATGCCGGACTATCCAAAACGATAGTCTTCATGCCGGACTATCCAAAACGATAGTCCCCATGTTGAACTATCCAAAACGATAGTCCCCATGCCGGACTATATAAAACGATAGTCCCCATGCTGAACTATCCAAAACGATAGTCCCCATGCCGGACTATCCAAAAAGATAGTCCCCATGCCGGACTATCCAAAACGATAGTCCCCATGCCGGACTATCCAAAACGGTAGTCCCCATGCCGGACTATCCAAAACGATAGTCAACATGCCGGACTATCCAAAACGATAGTCCCATGCCGGACTATCCAAAACGATAGTCCCCATGTCAGACTATCCAAAACGATTGTCCCCATGCCGGACTATCCAAAACGATAGTCCCCATACCGGACTATCCAAAACGATAGTCCCCATGCCGGACTATCCAAAACGATAGTCCCCATGCCGGACTATCCAAAACGATAGTCCCCATGCCGGACTATCCAAAACGATAGTCCCCATGCCGGACTATCCAAAACGACAGTCCCCATGCCGGACTATCCAAAACGATAGTCCACATGCCGGTATCCAAAACGATAGTCCACATGCCGGACTATCCAAAATGATAGTCCCCATGCCGGACTACCTAAAACGATAGTACCCATGCCGGACTATCCTAAACGATAGTCCCCATGCCGGACTATATAAAACGATAGTCCCCATGCCGGACTATCCAAAATGATAGTCAACATGCGGGACTATCCAAAACGATAGTCATCATGCCGGACTATCCAAAACGATAGTCCCATGCCGGACTATCCAAAACTATAGTCCCTGTGCCGGACTATCCAAAACGATTGTCCCATGCCGTACTATCCAAAACGATAGTCCCAATGCCAGACTATCCAAAACGATAGTCCCCATGCCGGACTATTCAAAACGGTAGTCCCCATGCCGGACTATCCAAAACGATAGTCCCCATGCCAGACTATCCAAAACGATAGTCCCCATGCCGGACTATCCAAAACGATAGTCCCCATGCCGGACTATTCAAAACGATAGTCCCCATTCCGGACTATCCAAAACGATAGTCCCCATGCCGGACTATCCAAAACGATAGTCCCCATGCCGGACTATCCAAAACGATAGTCCCCATGCCGGACTATCCAAAACGACAGTCCCCATGCCGGACTATCCAAAACGATAGTCCACATGCCGGACTATCCAAAACGATAGTCCCCATGCAGGGATATCCAAAACGATAGTCCAAATGCCGGACTCTCCAAAACGATAGTCTCTATGCCGGACTATCCCAAACGATAGTCCCAATGCAAGACTATCCAAAACGATAGTCCCCATGTTGGACTATCTAAAACGATAGTCCCCATGCCGGACTATCCAAAAAGATAGTCCCCATGCCGGACTATCCAAAACGATAGTCCAAATGCCAGACTATCCAAAACGATAGTCCCCATGCCGGACTATCCAAAACAATAGTCCCCATGCCGGACTATCCAAAACGATAGTCCCCTTGCCGGACTATCCAAAACGATAGTCCCCATGCCGGACTATTCAAAACGGTAGTCCCCATGCCGGACTATCCAAAACGATAGTCAACATGCCGGACTATCCAAAACGATAGTCAACATGCCGGACTATCCAAAACGATAGTCTCCATGCCGGACTATCCAAAACGATAGTCCGATGCCGGACTATCCAAAACGATAGTCCCCATGCCGGACTATCCACAACGATAGTCCCCATGCCGGACTATCCAAAACGATAGTCCCAATGCTGGACTATCCAAAACGATAGTCCCCATGCCGGACTATCCAAAACGATAGTCCCCATGCCGGACTATCCAAAACGATAGTCCCCATGCCAGACTATACAAAACGATAGTCCCCATGCCAGACTATCCAAAACGATAGTCCCTATGCTGGACTATCCAAAACGATAGTCCCCATGCCGGACTATCCAAAACGATAGTCCCCATGCCGGACTATCCAAAACGATAGTCCCCATGCCGGACTATCCAAAACGATATTCAACATGCCGGACTATCCAAAACGATAGTCTCCATGCCGGACTATCCAAAACGATAATCTCCTTGTTGAACTATCCAAAACGATAGTCCCCATGCCGGACTATCCAAAACGGTAGTCCCCATGCCGGACTATCCAAAACGGTAGTCCCATGTCGGACTATCCAAAACGATAGTCAACATGCCGGACTATCAAAAACGATAGTCAACATGCCGGACTATACAAAACGATAGTCATCATGCCGGACTATCTAAAACGACAGTCCCATGCCGGACTATCCAAAACGATAGTCCCCATGCCGGACTATCCAAAACGATAGTCCCCATGCCGGACTATCCAAAACGATAGTCCCCATGCCGGACTATCCAAAACGATAGTCCCCATGCCGGACTATCGAAAACGATAGTCCCCATGCCGGACTATCCAAAACGATAGTCCCCATGCTGGACTATCCAAAACGATAGTCCACATGCCGGACTATCCAAAACGATAGTCCCCATTCCGGACTATCCAAAACGATAGTCCCCATGCCGGACTATCCAAAACGATAGTCCCCATGCCGGACTATCCAAAACGATAGTCCCCATGCCGGACTATCCAAAACGATTGTCCCCATGCCGGACTATCCAAAACGATAGTCCCCATGCCGGACTATCCAAAACGATAGCCCCATGCCGGACTATTTAAATCGATAGTCCCCATGCCGGACTATCCAAAACGATAGCCCCCCTGCCGGACTATCCAAAACGATAGTCTCCATGTCAGACTATCCAAAACGATTGTCCCCATGCCGGACTATCCAAAACGATAGTCCCCATGCCGGACTATCCAAAACGATAGTCCCCATGCCGGACTATCCAAAACGATAGTCCCCATGCCGGACTATCCAAAACGATAGTCCCCATGCCGGACTATCCAAAACGATAGTCCCCATGCCGGACTATCCAAAACAATAGTCCCCATGCCGGACTATCCAAAACGATTGTCCCAATGCCGGACTATCCAAAACGATAGTCCCCATGCCGGACTATCCAAAACGATAGTCCCCATGCCGGACTATCCAAAACGATAGTCCCCATGCCGGACTATCCAAAACGATAGTCCCCATGCCGGACTATCGAAAACGATAGTCCCCATGCCGGACTATCCAAAACGATAGTCCCCATGCCGGACTATCCAAAACGATAGTCCACATGCCGGACTATCCAAAACGATAGTCCCCATGCCGGACTATCCAAAACGATAGTCCCCATGCCGGACTATCCAAAACGATAGTCCCCATGCCGGACTATCCAAAACGATTGTCCCTATGCCGGACTATCCAAAACGATAGTCCCCATGCCGGACTATCCAAAACGATAGCCCCATGCCGGACTATCCAAAACGATAGTCCCATGCCGGACTATCCAAAACGATAGCCCAGCTGCCGGACTATCCAAAACGATAGTCCCCATCTCAGACTATCCAAAACGATTGTCCCCATGCCGGACTATCCAAAACGATAGTCCCCATGCCGGACTATCCAAAACGATAGTCCCCATGCCGGACTATCCAAAACGATAGTCCCCATGCCGGACTATCCAAAACGATAGTCCCCATGCCGGACTATCCAAAACGATAGTCCCCATGCCGGACTATCCAAAACGACAGTCCCCATGCCGGACTATCCAAAATGATAGTCCACATGCCGGACTATCCAAAACGATAGTATCCATGCCGGACTATCCTAAACGATAGTCCCCATGCCGGACTATCGAAAACGATAGTCCCCATGCCGGACTATCCAAAACGATAGTCCCCATGCCGGACTATCCAAAACGATAGTCCACATGCCGGACTATCCAAAACGATAGTCCCCATGCCGGACTATCCAAAACGATAGTCCCCATGCCGGACTATCCAAAACGATAGTCCCCATGCCGGACTATCCAAAACGATTGTCCCTATGCCGGACTATCCAAAACGATAGTCCCCATGCCGGACTATCCAAAACGATAGCCCCATGCCGGACTATCCAAAACGATAGTCCCCATGCCGGACTATCCAAAACGATAGCCCAGCTGCCGGACTATCCAAAACGATAGTCCCCATCTCAGACTATCCAAAACGATTGTCCCCATGCCGGACTATCCAAAACGATAGTCCCCATGCCGGACTATCCAAAACGATAGTCCCCATGCCGGACTATCCAAAACGATAGTCCCCATGCCGGACTATCCAAAACGATAGTCCCCATGCCGGACTATCCAAAACGATAGTCCCCATGCCGGACTATCCAAAACGACAGTCCCCATGCCGGACTATCCAAAATGATAGTCCACATGCCGGACTATCCAAAACGATAGTATCCATGCCGGACTATCCTAAACGATAGTCCCCATGCCGGAATATATAAAACGATAGTCCCAATGCCGGACTATCCAAAACGATAGTCCCCATGCCGGACTATCCAAAACGATAGTCCCCATGCCAGACTATCCAAAACGATAGTCCCCATGCCGGACTATCCAAAACGATAGTCCCCATGCTGGACTATCCAAAACGATAGTGCCCATGCCGGACGATCCAAAACGATAGTCCCCATGCCGGACTATCCAAAACGATAGTCCCCATGCCGGACTATCCAAAACGATAGTCAACATGCCGGACTATCCAAAACGATAGTCTTCATGCCGGACTATCCAAAACGATAGTCCCCATGTTGAACTATCCAAAACGATAGTCCCCATGCCGGACTATATAAAACGATAGTCCCCATGCTGAACTATCCAAAACGATAGTCCCCATGCCGGACTATCCAAAAAGATAGTCCCCATGCCGGACTATCCAAAACGATAGTCCCCATGCCGGACTATCCAAAACGGTAGTCCCCATGCCGGACTATCCAAAACGATAGTCAACATGCCGGACTATCCAAAACGATAGTCCCATGCCGGACTATCCAAAACGATAGTCCCCATGTCAGACTATCCAAAACGATTGTCCCCATGCCGGACTATCCAAAACGATAGTCCCCATACCGGACTATCCAAAACGATAGTCCCCATGCCGGACTATCCAAAACGATAGTCCCCATGCCGGACTATCCAAAACGATAGTCCCCATGCCGGACTATCCAAAACGATAGTCCCCATGCCGGACTATCCAAAACGACAGTCCCCATGCCGGACTATCCAAAACGATAGTCCACATGCCGGACTATCCAAAACGATAGTCCACATGCCGGACTATCCAAAATGATAGTCCCCATGCCGGACTACCTAAAACGATAGTACCCATGCCGGACTATCCTAAACGATAGTCCCCATGCCGGACTATATAAAACGATAGTCCCCATGCCGGACTATCCAAAATGATAGTCCCCATGCCGGACTATCTAAAACGATAGTCCCCATGCCAGACTATCCAAAACGATAGTCCCTATGCCGGACTATCCAAAACGATAGTCCCCATGCAGGACTATCCAAAACGATAGTCCCCATGCCGGACGATCCAAAACGATAGTCCCCATGCCGGACTATCCAAAACGATAGTCCCCATGCCGGACTATCCAAAATGATAGTCAACATGCCGGACTATACAAAACGATAGTCTTCATGCCGGACTATCCAAAACGATAGTCCCCATGTTGAACTATCCAAAACGATAGTCCCTATGCCGGACTATATAAAACGATAGTCCCCATGCTGAACTATATAAAACGATAGTCCCCATGCTGAACTATCCAAAACGATAGTCCCCATGCCGGACTATCCAAAACGATAGTCCCCATGCCGGACTATCCAAAACGGTAGTCCCCATGCCGGACTATCCAAAACGATAGTCAACATGCCGGACTATCCAAAACGATAGTCAACATGCCGGACTATCCAAAACGATAGTCATCATGCCGGACTATCCAAAACGATAGTCCCTGTGCCGGACTATCCAAAACGATAGTCCCCATGCCGGACTATCCAAAACGATAGTCCCCATGCCGGACTATCCAAAACGATAGTCCCCATGCCGGACTATCGAAAATGATAGTCCCCATGCCGGACTATCCAAAACGATAGTCCCCATGCCGGACTATCCAAAACGATAGTCCACATGCCGGACTATCCAAAACGATAGTCCCCATGCCGGACTATCCAAAACGATAGTCCCCATGCCGGACTATCGAAAATGATAGTCCCCATGCCGGACTATCCAAAACGATAGTCCCCATGCCGGACTATCCAAAACGATAGTCCACATGCCGGACTATCCAAAACGATAGTCCCCATGCCGGACTATCCAAAACGATAGTCCCCATGCCGGACTATCCAAAACGATAGTCCCCATGCCGGACTATCCAAAACGATAGTCCCTATGCCGGACTATCCAAAACGATAGTCCCCATGCCGGACTATCCAAAACGATTGTCCTCATGCCGGACTATCCAAAACGATAGTCCCCATGCCGGACTATCCAAAACGATAGTCCCCATGCCGGACTATCCAAAACGATAGTCCCCATGCCGGACTATCCAAAACGATAGCCCCCCTGCCGGACTATCCAAAACGATAGTCCCCATGTCAGACTATCCAAAACGATTGTCCCCATGCCGGACTATCCAAAACGATAGTCCCCATGCCGGACTATCCAAAACGATAGTCCCCATGCCGGACTATCCAAAACGATAGTCCCCATGCCGGACTATCCAAAACGATAGTCCCCATGCCGGACTATCCAAAACGATAGTCCCCATGCCGGACTATCCAAAACGACAGTCCCCATGCCGGACTATCCAAAACGATAGTCAACATGCCGGACTATCCAAAACGATAGTCCCCATGCCAGACTATCCAAAACGATAGTACCCATGCCGGACTATCCTAAACGATAGTCCCCATGCCGGACTATATAAAACGATAGTCCCAATGCCGGACTATCCAAAACGATAGTCCCCATGCCGGACTATCCAAAACGGTAGTCCTCATGCCGGACTATCCAAAACGATAGTCAACATGCCGGACTATCCAAAACGATAGTCCCATGCCGGACTATCCAAAACGATAGTCCCCATGTCAGACTATCCAAAACGATTGTCCCAATGCCGGAGTATCCAAAACGATAGTCCCCATGCCGGACTATCCAAAACGACAGTCCCCATGCCGGACTATCCAAAACGATAGTCCACATGCCGGACTATCCAAAACGATAGTCCCCATGCCGGACTATATAAAACGATAGTCCCCATGCTGAACTATCCAAAACGATAGTCCAAATGCCGGACTATCCAAAACGATAGTCCCCATGCCGGACTATCCAAAACGATAGTCCCCATGCCGGACTATCCAAAACGGTAGTCCCCATGCCGGACTATCCAAAACGATAGTCAACATGCCGGACTATCCAAAACGATAGTCCCATGCCGGACTATCCAAAACGATAGTCCCCATGTCAGACTATCCAAAACGATTGTCCCAATGCCGGAGTATCCAAAACGATAGTCCCCATGCCGGACTATCCAAAACGACAGTCCCCATGCCGGACTATCCAAAACGATAGTCCACATGCCGGACTATCCAAAACGATAGTCCCCATGCCGGACTATCCAAAACGATAGTCCCCATGCCGGACTACCTAAAACGATAGTCCCCATGCCGGACTATCCAAAACGATAGTCCACATGCCGGACTATCCAAAACGATAGTCCCAATGCCGGACTATCCAAAACGATAGTACCCATGCCGGACTATCCAAAACGATAGTCCCCATGCCGGACGATCCAAAACGATAGTCCCCATGCCGGACTATCCAAAACGATAGTCCCCATGCCGGACTATCCAAAACGATAGTCAACATGCCGGACTATCCAAAACGATAGTCTTCATGCCGGACTATCCAAAACGATAGTCCCCATGTTGAACTATCCAAAACGATAGTCCCCATGCCGGACTATATAAAACGATAGTCCCCATGATGAACTATCCAAAACGATAGTCCCCATGCCGGACTATCCAAAACGATAGTCTCCATGCCGGACTATCCAAAACGATAGTCCCCATGCTTGACTATCCAAAACGGTAGTCCCCATGCCGGACTATCCAAAACGATAGTCAACATGCCGGACTATCCAAAACGATAGTCCCCATGCCGGACTATCCAAAACGATAGTCCCCATGCCGGACTATCCAAAACGATAGTCCCCATGCCGGACTATCGAAAACGATAGTCCCCATGCCGGACTATCCAAAACGATAGTCCCCATGCCGGACTATCCAAAACGATAGTCCACATGCCGGACTATCCAAAACGATAGTCCCCATGCCGGACTATCCAAAACGATAGTCCCAATGCCGGACTATCCAAAACGATAGTCCCCATGCCGGACTATCCAAAACGATAGTCCCCATGCCGGACTATCCAAAACGATTGTCCCCATGCCGGACTATCCAAAACGATAGTCCCCATGCCGGACTATCCAAAACGATAGTCCCCATGCCGGACTATCCAAAACGATTGTCCCAATGCCGGACTATCCAAAACGATAGTCCCCATGCCGGACTATTCAAAACGATAGTCCCCATGCCAGACTATCCAAAACGATAGTCCCCATGCCGGACTATCCAAAACGATAGTCCCCATGCCGGACTATCCAAAACGATAGTCCCCATGCCGGACTATCCAAAACGATAGTGCCCATGCCGGACGATCCAAAACGATAGTCCCCATGCCGGACTATCCAAAACGATAGTCCCCATGCCGGACTATCCAAAACGATAGTCAACATGCCGGACTATCCAAAACGATAGTCTTCATGCCGGACTATCCAAAACGATAGTCCCCATGTTGAACTATCCAAAACGATAGTCCCCATGCCGGACTATATAAAACGATAGTCCCCATGCTGAACTATCCAAAACGATAGTCCCCATGCCGGACTATCCAAAACGATTGTCCCCATGCCGGACTATCCAAAACGATAGTCCCCATGCCGGACTATCCAAAACGGTAGTCCCCATGCCGGACTATCCAAAACGATAGTCAACATGCCGGACTATCCAAAACGATAGTCCCATGCCGGACTATCCAAAACGATAGTCCCCATGTCAGACTATCCAAAACAATTGTCCCCATGCCGGACTATCCAAAACGATAGTCCCCATACCGGACTATCCAAAACGATAGTCCCCATGCCGGACTATCCAAAACGATAGTCCCCATGCCGGACTATCCAAAACGATAGTCCCCATGCCGGACTATCCAAAACGATAGTCCCCATGCCGGACTATCCAAAACGACAGTCCCCATGCCGGACTATCCAAAACGATAGTCCACATGCCGGACTATCCAAAACGATAGTCCACATGCCGGACTATCCAAAACGATAGTCCCCATGCCGGACTACCTAAAACGATAGTACCCATGCCGGACTATCCTAAACGATAGTCCCCATGCCGGACTATATAAAACGATAGTCCCCATGCCGGACTATCCAAAACGATAGTCCCCATGCCGGACTATCTAAAACGATAGTCCCCATGCCAGACTATCCAAAACGATAGTCCCTATGCCGGACTATCCAAAACGATAGTCCCCATGCAGGACTATCCAAAACGATAGTCCCCATGCCGGACGATCCAAAACGATAGTCCCCATGCCGGACTATCCAAAACGATAGTCCCCATGCCGGACTATCCAAAATGATAGTCAACATGCCGGACTATACAAAACGATAGTCTTCATGCCGGACTATCCAAAACGATAGTCCCCATGTTGAACTATCCAAAACGATAGTCCCTATGCCGGACTATATAAAACGATAGTCCCCATGCTGAACTATATAAAACGATAGTCCCCATGCTGAACTATCCAAAACGATAGTCCCCATGCCGGACTATCCAAAACGATAGTCCCCATGCCGGACTATCCAAAACGGTAGTCCCCATGCCGGACTATCCAAAACGATAGTCAACATGCCGGACTATCCAAAACGATAGTCCACATGCCGGACTATCCAAAACGATAGTCCACATGCCGGACTATCCAAAACGATAGTCCCCATGCCGGACTACCTAAAACGATAGTACCCATGCCGGACTATCCTAAACGATAGTCCCCATGCCGGACTATATAAAACGATAGTCCCCATGCCGGACTATCCAAAACGATAGTCCCCATGCCGGACTATCTAAAACGATAGTCCCCATGCCAGACTATCCAAAACGATAGTCCCTATGCCGGACTATCCAAAACGATAGTCCCCATGCAGGACTATCCAAAACGATAGTCCCCATGCCGGACGATCCAAAACGATAGTCCCCATGCCGGACTATCCAAAACGATAGTCCCCATGCCGGACTATCCAAAATGATAGTCAACATGCCGGACTATACAAAACGATAGTCTTCATGCCGGACTATCCAAAACGATAGTCCCCATGTTGAACTATCCAAAACGATAGTCCCTATGCCGGACTATATAAAACGATAGTCCCCATGCTGAACTATATAAAACGATAGTCCCCATGCTGAACTATCCAAAACGATAGTCCCCATGCCGGACTATCCAAAACGATAGTCCCCCATGCCGGACTATCCAAAACGGTAGTCCCATGCCGGACTATCCAAAACGATAGTCAACATGCCGGACTATCCAAAACGATAGTCAACATGCCGGACTATCCAAAACGATAGTCATCATGCCGGACTATCCAAAACGATAGTCCCTGTGCCGGACTATCCAAAAACGATAGTCCCCATGCCGGACTATCCAAAACGATAGTCCCCATGCCGGACTATCCAAAACGATAGTCCCCATGCCGGACTATCGAAAACGATAGTCCCCATGCCGGACTATCCAAAACGATAGTCCCCATGCCGGACTATCCAAAACGATAGTCCACATGCCGGACTATCCAAAACGATAGTCCCCATGCCGGACTATCCAAAACGATAGTCCCCCATGCCGGACTATCGAAAATGATAGTCCCCATGCGGACTATCCAAAACGATAGTCCCCATGCCGGACTATCCAAAACGATAGTCCACATGCCGGACTATCCAAAACGATAGTCCCCATGCCGGACTATCCAAAACGATAGTCCCCATGCCGGACTATCCAAAACGATAGTCCCCATGCCGGACTATCCAAAACGATAGTCCCTATGCCGGACTATCCAAAACGATAGTCCCCATGCCGGACTATCCAAAACGATTGTCCTCATGCCGGACTATCCAAAACGATAGTCCCCATGCCGGACTATCCAAACGATAGTCCCCATGACGGACTATCCAAAACGATAGTCCCCATGCCGGACTATCCAAAACGATAGCCCCCCTGCCGGACTATCCAAAACGATAGTCCCCATGTCAGACTATCCAAAACGATTGTCCCCATGCCGGACTATCCAAAACGATAGTCCCCATGCCGGACTATCCAAAACGATAGTCCCCATGCCGGACTATCCAAAACGATAGTCCCCATGCCGGACTATCCAAAACGATAGTCCCCATGCCGGACTAATCCAAAACGATAGTCCCCATGCCGGACTATCCAAAACGACAGTCCCCCATGCCGGACTATCCAAAACGATAGTCAACATGCCGGACTATCCAAAACGATAGTCCCCATGCCAGACTATCCAAAACGATAGTACCCATGCCGGACTATCCTAAACGATAGTCCCCATGCCGGACTATATAAAACGATAGTCCCCAATGCCGGACTATCCAAAACGATAGTCCCCATGCCGGACTATCCAAAACGGTAGTCCCCATGCCGGACTATCCAAAACGATAGTCAACATGCCGGACTATCCAAAACGATAGTCCCATGCCGGACTATCCAAAACGATAGTCCCCATGTCAGACTATCCAAAACGATTGTCCCAATGCCGGAGTATCCAAAACGATAGTCCCCATGCCGGACTATCCAAAACGACAGTCCCCATGCGGACTATCCAAAACGATAGTCCCACATGCCGGACTATCCAAAACGATAGTCCCCATGCCGGACTATATAAAACGATAGTCCCCATGCTGAACTATCCAAAACGATAGTCCAAATGCCGGGACTATCCAAAACGATAGTCCCCATGCCGGACTATCCAAAACGATAGTCCCCCATGCCGGACTATCCAAAACGGTAGTCCCCATGCCGGACTATCCAAAACGATAGTCAACATGCCGGACTATCCAAAACGATAGTCCCATGCCGGACTATCCAAAACGATAGTCCCCCATGTCAGACTATCCAAAACGATTGTCCCAATGCCGGAGTATCCAAAACGATAGTCCCCATGCCGGACTATCCAAAACGACAGTCCCCATGCCGGACTATCCAAAACGATAGTCCACATGCCGGACTATCCAAAACGATAGTCCCATGCCGGACCTATCCAAAACGATAGTCCCCATGCCGGACTACCTAAAACGATAGTCCCATGCCGGACTATCCAAAACGATAGTCCACATGCCGGACTATCCAAAACGATAGTCCCAATGCCGGACTATCCAAAACGATAGTACCCATGCCGGACTATCCAAAACGATAGTCCCCATGCCGGACGATCCAAAACGATAGTCCCCATGCCGGACTATCCAAAACGATAGTCCCCATGCCGGACTATCCAAAACGATAGTCAACATGCCGGACTATCCAAAACGATAGTCTTCATGCCGGACTATCCAAAACGATAGTCCCCATGTTGAACTATCCAAAACGATAGTCCCCATGCCGGACTATATAAAACGATAGTCCCCATGATGAACTATCCAAAACGATAGTCCCCATGCCGGACTATCCAAAACGATAGTCTCCATGCCGGACTATCCAAAACGATAGTCCCCATGCTTGACTATCCAAAACGGTAGTCCCCATGCCGGACTATCCAAAACGATAGTCAACATGCCGGACTATCCAAAACGATAGTCCCCATGCCGGACTATCCAAAACGATAGTCCCCATGCCGGACTATCCAAAACGATAGTCCCCATGCCGGACTATCGAAAACGATAGTCCCCATGCCGGACTATCCAAAACGATAGTCCCCATGCCGGACTATCCAAAACGATAGTCCACATGCCGGACTATCCAAAACGATAGTCCCCATGCCGGACTATCCAAAACGATAGTCCCAATGCCGGACTATCCAAAACGATAGTCCCCATGCCGGACTATCCAAAACGATAGTCCCCATGCCGGACTATCCAAAACGATTGTCCCCATGCCGGACTATCCAAAACGATAGTCCCCATGCCGGACTATCCAAAACGATAGTCCCCATGCCGGACTATCCAAAACGATTGTCCCAATGCCGGACTATCCAAAACGATAGTCCCCATGCCGGACTATTCAAAACGATAGTCCCCATGCCAGACTATCCAAAACGATAGTCCCCATGCCGGACTATCCAAAACGATAGTCCCCATGCCGGACTATCCAAAACGATAGTCCCCATGCCGGACTATCCAAAACGATAGTGCCCATGCCGGACGATCCAAAACGATAGTCCCCATGCCGGACTATCCAAAACGATAGTCCCCATGCCGGACTATCCAAAACGATAGTCAACATGCCGGACTATCCAAAACGATAGTCTTCATGCCGGACTATCCAAAACGATAGTCCCCATGTTGAACTATCCAAAACGATAGTCCCCATGCCGGACTATATAAAACGATAGTCCCCATGCTGAACTATCCAAAACGATAGTCCCCATGCCGGACTATCCAAAAAGATAGTCCCCATGCCGGACTATCCAAAACGATAGTCCCCATGCCGGACTATCCAAAACGGTAGTCCCCATGCCGGACTATCCAAAACGATAGTCAACATGCCGGACTATCCAAAACGATAGTCCCATGCCGGACTATCCAAAACGATAGTCCCCATGTCAGACTATCCAAAACGATTGTCCCCATGCCGGACTATCCAAAACGATAGTCCCCATGCCGGACTATCCAAAACGATAGTCCCCATGCCGGACTATCCAAAACGATAGTCCCCATGCCGGACTATCCAAAACGATAGTCCCCATGCCGGACTATCCAAAACGATAGTCCCCATGCCGGACTATCCAAAACGACAGTCCCCATGCCGGACTATCCAAAACGATAGTCAACATGCCGGACTATCCAAAACGATAGTCCCCATGCCAGACTATCCAAAACGATAGTACCCATGCCGGACTATCCTAAACGATAGTCCCCATGCCGGACTATATAAAACGATAGTCCCAATGCCGGACTATCCAAAACGATAGTCCCCATGCCGGACTATCCAAAACGGTAGTCCCCATGCCGGACTATCCAAAACGATAGTCAACATGCCGGACTATCCAAAACGATAGTCCCATGCCGGACTATCCAAAACGATAGTCCCCATGTCAGACTATCCAAAACGATTGTCCCAATGCCGGAGTATCCAAAACGATAGTCCCCATGCCGGACTATCCAAAACGACAGTCCCCATGCCGGACTATCCAAAACGATAGTCCACATGCCGGACTATCCAAAACGATAGTCCCCATGCCGGACTATATAAAACGATAGTCCCCATGCTGAACTATCCAAAACGATAGTCCAAATGCCGGACTATCCAAAACGATAGTCCCCATGCCGGACTATCCAAAACGATAGTCCCCATGCCGGACTATCCAAAACGGTAGTCCCCATGCCGGACTATCCAAAACGATAGTCAACATGCCGGACTATCCAAAACGATAGTCCCATGCCGGACTATCCAAAACGATAGTCCCCATGTCAGACTATCCAAAACGATTGTCCCAATGCCGGAGTATCCAAAACGATAGTCCCCATGCCGGACTATCCAAAACGACAGTCCCCATGCCGGACTATCCAAAACGATAGTCCACATGCCGGACTATCCAAAACGATAGTCCCCATGCCGGACTATCCAAAACGATAGTCCCCATGCCGGACTACCTAAAACGATAGTCCCCATGCCGGACTATCCAAAACGATAGTCCACATGCCGGACTATCCAAAACGATAGTCCCAATGCCGGACTATCCAAAACGATAGTACCCATGCCGGACTATCCAAAACGATAGTCCCCATGCCGGACGATCCAAAACGATAGTCCCCATGCCGGACTATCCAAAACGATAGTCCCCATGCCGGACTATCCAAAACGATAGTCAACATGCCGGACTATCCAAAACGATAGTCTTCATGCCGGACTATCCAAAACGATAGTCCCCATGTTGAACTATCCAAAACGATAGTCCCCATGCCGGACTATATAAAACGATAGTCCCCATGATGAACTATCCAAAACGATAGTCCCCATGCCGGACTATCCAAAACGATAGTCTCCATGCCGGACTATCCAAAACGATAGTCCCCATGCTTGACTATCCAAAACGGTAGTCCCCATGCCGGACTATCCAAAACGATAGTCAACATGCCGGACTATCCAAAACGATAGTCCCCATGCCGGACTATCCAAAACGATAGTCCCCATGCCGGACTATCCAAAACGATAGTCCCCATGCCGGACTATCGAAAACGATAGTCCCCATGCCGGACTATCCAAAACGATAGTCCCCATGCCGGACTATCCAAAACGATAGTCCACATGCCGGACTATCCAAAACGATAGTCCCCATGCCGGACTATCCAAAACGATAGTCCCAATGCCGGACTATCCAAAACGATAGTCCCCATGCCGGACTATCCAAAACGATAGTCCCCATGCCGGACTATCCAAAACGATTGTCCCCATGCCGGACTATCCAAAACGATAGTCCCCATGCCGGACTATCCAAAACGATAGTCCCCATGCCGGACTATCCAAAACGATTGTCCCAATGCCGGACTATCCAAAACGATAGTCCCCATGCCGGACTATCCAAAACGATAGTCCCCATGCCGGACTATCCAAAACGATAGTCCCCATGCCGGACTATCCAAAACGATAGTCCCCATGCCGGACTATCGAAAATGATAGTCCCCATGCCGGACTATCCAAAACGATAGTCCCCATGCCGGACTATCCAAAACGATAGTCCACATGCCGGACTATCCAAAACGATAGTCCCCATGCCGGACTATCCAAAACGATAGTCCCCATGCTGGACTATCCAAAACGATAGTGCCCATGCCGGACGATCCAAAACGATAGTCCCCATTCCGGACTATCCAAAACGATAGTCCCCATGCCGGACTATCCAAAACGATAGTCCCCATGCCGGACTATCGAAAACGATAGTCCCCATGCCGGACTATCCAAAACGATAGTCCCCATGCCGGACTATCCAAAACGATAGTCCACATGCCGGACTATCCAAAACGATAGTCCCCATGCCGGACTATCCAAAACGATAGTCCCCATGCCGGACTATCCAAAACGATAGTCCCCATGCCGGACTATCCAAAACGATAGTCCCCATGCCGGACTATCCAAAACGATTGTCCCTATGCCGGACTATCCAAAACGATAGTCCCCATGCCGGACTATCCAAAACGATAGCCCCATGCCGGACTATCCAAAACGATAGTCCCCATGCCGGACTATCCAAAACGATAGCCCCCCTGCCGGACTATCCAAAACGATAGTCCCCATGTCAGACTATCCAAAACGATTGTCCCCGTGCCGGACTATCCAAAACGATAGTCCCCATGCCGGACTATCCAAAACGATTGTCCCCGTGCCGGACTATCCAAAACGATAGTCCCCGTGCCGGACTATCCAAAACGATAGTCCCCATGCCGGACTATCCAAAACGATAGTCCCCATGCCGGACTATCCAAAACGACAGTCCCCATGCCGGACTATCCAAAATGATAGTCCACATGCCGGACTATCCAAAACGATAGTATCCATGCCGGACTATCCTAAACGATAGTCCCCATGCCGGAATATATAAAACGATAGTCCCAATGCCGGACTATCCAAAACGATAGTCCCCATGCCGGACTATCCAAAAGGATAGTCCCCATGCCAGACTATCCAAAACGATAGTCCCCATGCCGGACTATCCAAAACGATAGTCCCCATGCTGGACTATCCAAAACGATAGTGCCCATGCCGGACGATCCAAAACGATAGTCCCCATGCCGGACTATCCAAAACGATAGTCCCCATGCCGGACTATCCAAAACGATAGTCAACATGCCGGACTATCCAAAACGATAGTCTTCATGCCGGACTATCCAAAACGATAGTCCCCATGTTGAACTATCCAAAACGATAGTCCCCATGCCGGACTATCCAAAAAGATAGTCCCCATGCCGGACTATCCAAAACGGTAGTCCCCATGCCGGACTATCCAAAACGATAGTCAACATGCCGGACTATCCAAAACGATAGTCCCATGCCGGACTATCCAAAACGATAGTCCCCATGTCAGACTATCCAAAACGATTGTCCCCATGCCGGACTATCCAAAACGATAGTCCCCATACCGGACTATCCAAAACGATAGTCCCCATGCCGGACTATCCAAAACGATAGTCCCCCATGCCGAACTAACCAAAACGATAGTCCCCATGCCGGACTATCCAAAACGATAGTCCCCATGCCGGACTATCCAAAACGACAGTCTCCATGCCGGACTATCCAAAACGATAGTCCACATGCCGGACTATCCAAAACGATAGTCCACATGCCGGACTATCCAAAACGATAGTCCCCATGCCGGACTACCTAAAACGATAGTACCCATGCCGGACTATCCTAAACGATAGTCCCCATGCCGGACTATATAAAACGATAGTCCCAATGCCGGACTATCCAAAACGATAGTCCCCATGCCGGACTATCTAAAACGATAGTCCCCATGCCAGACTATCCAAAACGATAGTCCCTATGCCGGACTATCCAAAACGATAGTCCCCATGCAGGACTATCCAAAACGATAGTCCCCATGCCGGACGATCCAAAACGATAGTCCCCATGCCGGACTATCCAAAACGATAGTCCCCATGCCGGACTATCCAAAATGATAGTCAACATGCCGGACTATACAAAACGATAGTCTTCATGCCGGACTATCCAAAACGATAGTCCCCATGTTGAACTATCCAAAACGATAGTCCCCATGCCGGACTATATAAAACGATAGTCCCCATGCTGAACTATATAAAACGATAGTCCCCATGCTGAACTATCCAAAACGATAGTCCCCATGCCGGACTATCCAAAACGATAGTCCCCATGCTTGACTATCCAAAACGGTAGTCCCCATGCCGGACTATCCAAAACGATAGTCAACATGCCGGACTATCCAAAACGATAGTCATCATGCCGGACTATCCAAAACGATAGTCCCTGTGCCGGACTATCCAAAACGATAGTCCCCATGCCGGACTATCCAAAACGATAGTCCCCATGCCGGACTATCGAAAACGATAGTCCCCATGCCGGACTATCCAAAACGATAGTCCCCATGCCGGACTATCCAAAACGATAGTCCACATGCCGGACTATCCAAAACGATAGTCCCCATGCCGGACTATCCAAAACGATAGTCCCCATGCCGGACTATCGAAAATGATAGTCCCCATGCCGGACTATCCAAAACGATAGTCCCCATGCCGGACTATCCAAAACGATAGTCCACATGCCGGACTATCCAAAACGATAGTCCCCATGCCGGACTATCCAAAACGATAGTCCCCATGCCGGACTATCCAAAACGATAGTCCCTATGCCGGACTATCCAAAACGATAGTCCCCATGCCGGACTATCCAAAACGATTGTCCTCATGCCGGACTATCCAAAACGATAGTCCCCATGCCGGACTATCCAAAACGATAGTCCCCATGCCGGACTATCCAAAACGATAGTCCCCATGCCGGACTATCCAAAACGATAGTCCCCATGCCGGACTATCCAAAACGATAGCCCCCCTGCCGGACTATCCAAAACGATAGTCCCCATGTCAGACTATCCAAAACGATTGTCCCCATGCCGGACTATATAAAAACGATAGTCCCAATGCCGGACTATCCAAAACGATAGTCCCCATGCCGGACTATCCAAAACGATAGTCCCCATGCCAGACTATCCAAAACGATAGTCCCTGTGCCGGACTATCCAAAACGATAGTCCCCATGCTGGACTATCCAAAACGATAGTCCCCATGCCGGACGATCCAAAACGATAGTCCCCATGCCGGACTATCCAAAACGATAGTCCCCATGCCGGACTATCCAAAACGATAGTCAACATGCCGGACTATCCAAAACGATAGTCTTCATGCCGGACTATCCAAAACGATAGTCCCCATGTTGAACTATCCAAAACGATAGTCCCCATGCCGGACTATATAAAACGATAGTCCCCATGATGAACTATCCAAAACGATAGTCCCCATGCCGGACTATCCAAAACGATAGTCTCCATGCCGGACTATCCAAAACGATAGTCCCCATGCTTGACTATCCAAAACGGTAGTCCCCATGCCGGACTATCCAAAACGATAGTCAACATGCCAGACTATCCAAAACGATAGTCCCCATGCCGGACTATCCAAAACGATAGTCCCCATGCCGGACTATCCAAAACGATAGTCCCCATGCCGGACTATCGAAAACGATAGTCCCCATGCCGGACTATCCAAAACGATAGTCCCCATGCCAGACTATCCAAAACGATAGTCCACATGCCGGACTATCCAAAACGATAGTCCCCATGCCGGACTATCCAAAACGATAGTCCCAATGCCGGACTATCCAAAACGATAGTCCCCATGCCGGACTATCCAAAACGATAGTCCCCATGCCGGACTATCCAAAACGATAGTCCCCATGCCGGACTATCCAAAACGATAGTCCCCATGCCGGACTATCCAAAACGATAGTCCCCATGCCGGACTATCCAAAACGATTGTCCCAATGCCGGACTATCCAAAACGATAGTCCCCATGCCGGACTATTCAAAACGATAGTCCCCATGCCGGACTATCCAAAACGATAGTCCCCATGCCGGACTATCCAAAACGATAGTCCCCATGCCGGACTATCCAAAACGATAGTCCCTATGCCGGACTATCCAAAACGATAGTCCCCATGCCGGACTATCCAAAACGATTGTCCTCATGCCGGACTATCCAAAACGATAGTCCCCATGCCGGACTATCCAAAACGATAGTCTCCATGCCGGACTATCCAAAACGATAGTCCCCATGCCGGACTATCCAAAACGATAGCCCCCCTGCCGGACTATCCAAAACGATAGTCCCCATGTCAGACTATCCAAAACGATTGTCCCCATGCCGGACTATCCAAAACGATAGTCCCCATGCCGGACTATCCAAAACGATAGTCCCCATGCCGGACTATCCAAAACGATAGTCCCCATGCCGGACTATCCAAAACGATAGTCCCCATGCCGGACTATCCAAAACGATAGTCCCCATGCCGGACTATCCAAAACGACAGTCCCCATGCCGGACTATCCAAAACGATAGTCCACAGGCCGGACTATCCAAAACGATAGTCCCCATGCCAGACTATCCAAAACGATAGTACCCATGCCGGACTATCCTAAACGATAGTCCCCATGCCGGACTATATAAAACGATAGTCCCAATGCCGGACTATCCAAAACGATAGTCCCCATGCCGGACTATCCAAAACGATAGTCCCCATGCCAGACTATCCAAAACGATAGTCCCCATGCCGGACTATATAAAACGATAGTCCCCATGCTGAACTATCCAAAACGATAGTCCCCATGCCGGACTATCCAAAACGGTAGTCCCCATGCCGGACTATCCAAAACGATAGTCAACATGCCGGACTATCCAAAACGATAGTCCCATGCCGGACTATCCAAAACGATAGTCCCCATGTCAGACTATCCCAAACGATTGTCCCAATGCCGGAGTATCCAAAACGATAGTCCCCATGCCGGACTATCCAAAACGATAGTCCCCATGCCGGACTATCCAAAACGATAGCCCCCATGCCGGACTATCCAAAACGATAGTCCCCATGCCGGACTATCCAAAACGATAGTCCCCATGCCGGACTATCCAAAACGACAGTCCCCATGCCGGACTATCCAAAACGATAGTCCACATGCCGGACTATCCAAAACGATAGTCCCCATGCCGGACTATCCAAAACGATAGTACCCATGCCGGACTATCCTAAACGATAGTCCCCATGCCGGACTATATAAAACGATAGTCCCAATGCCGGACTATCCAAAACGATAGTCCCCATGCCGGACTATCCAAAACGATAGTCCCCATGCCAGACTATCCAAAACGATAGTCCCTATGCCGGACTATCCAAAACGATAGTCCCCATGCTGGACTATCCAAAACGATAGTCCCCATTGCCGGACGATCCAAAACGATAGTCCCCATGCCGGACTATCCAAAACGATAGTCCCCATGCCGGACTATCCAAAACGATAGTCAACATGCCGGACTATCCAAAACGATAGTCTTCATGCCGGACTATCCAAAACGATAGTCCCCATGTTGAACTATCCAAAACGATAGTCCCCATGCCGGACTATATAAAACGATAGTCCCCATGCCGGACTATATAAAACGATAGTCCCAATGCCGGACTATCCAAAACGATAGTCCCCATGCCGGACTATCCAAAACGATAGTCCCCATGCCAGACTATCCAAAACGATAGTCCCCATGCCGGACTATCCAAAACGATAGTACCCATGCCGGACTATCCTAAACGATAGTCCTTATGCCGGACTATATCAAACGATAGTCCCAATGCCGGACTATCCAAAACGATAGTCCCCATGCCGGACTATCCAAAACGATAGTCCCCATGCCAGACTATCCAAAACGATAGTCCCTATGCCGGACTATCCAAAACGATTGTCCCAATGCCGGACTATCCAAAACGATAGTCCCCATGCCGGACTATTCAAAACGATAGTCCCCATGCCTGACTATCCAAAACGATAGTCCCCATGCCGGACTATCCAAAACGATAGTCCCCATGCCGGACTATCCAAAACGATAGTCCCTATGCCGGACTATCCAAAACGATAGTCCCAATGCCGGACTATCCAAAACGATTGTCCTAATGCCGGACTATCCAAAACGATAGTCCCCATGCCGGACTATCCAAAACGATAGTCCCCATGCCGGACTATCCAAAACGATAGTCCCCATGCCGGACTATCCAAAACGATAGCCCCCCTGCCGGACTATCCAAAACGATAGTCCCCATGTCAGACTATCCAAAACGATTGTCCCCATGCCGGACTATCCAAAACGATAGTCCCCATGCCGGACTATCCAAAACGATAGTCCCCATGCCGGACTATCCAAAACGATAGTCCCCATGCCGGACTATCCAAAACGATAGTCCCCATGCCGGACTATTAAAAACGATAGTCCCCATGCCGGACTATCCAAAACGACAGTCCCCATGCCGGACTATCCAAAACGATAGTCCACAGGCCGGACTATCCAAAACGATAGTCCCCATGCCAGACTATCCAAAACGATAGTCCCCATGCCGGACTATCCAAAACGATAGTCCCCATGCCAGACTATCCAAAACGATAGTCCCCATGCCGGACTATATAAATCGATAGTCCCCATGCTGAACTATCCAAAACGATAGTCCCCATGCCGGACTATCCAAAACGATAGTCCCCATGCCGGACTATCCAAAACGGTAGTCCCCATGCCGGACTATCCAAAACGATAGTCAACATGCCGGACTATCCAAAACGATAGTCCCATGCCGGACTATCCAAAACGATAGTCCCCATGTCAGACTATCCCAAACGATTGTCCCAATGCCGGAGTATCCAAAACGATAGTCCCCATGCCGGACTATCCAAAACGATAGTCCCCATGCCGGACTATCCAAAACGATAGCCCCCATGCCGGACTATCCAAAACAATAGTCCCCATGCCGGACTATCCAAAACGATAGTCCCCATGCCGGACTATCCAAAACGACAGTCCCCATGCCGGACTATCCAAAACGATAGTCCACATGCCGGACTATCCAAAACGATAGTCCCCATGCCGGACTATCCAAAACGATAGTACCCATGCCGGACTATCCTAAACGATAGTCCCCATGCCGGACTATATAAAACGATAGTCCCAATGCCGGACTATCCAAAACGATAGTCCCCATGCCGGACTATCCAAAACGATAGTCCCCATGCCAGACTATCCAAAACGATAGTCCCTATGCCGGACTATCCAAAACGATAGTCCCCATGCTGGACTATCCAAAACGATAGTCCCCATGCCGGACGATCCAAAACGATAGTCCCCATGCCGGACTATCCAAAACGATAGTCCCCATGCCGGACTATCCAAAACGATAGTCAACATGCCGGACTATCCAAAACGATAGTCTTCATGCCGGACTATCCAAAACGATAGTCCCCATGTTGAACTATCCAAAACGATAGTCCCCATGCCGGACTATATAAAACGATAGTCCCCATGATGAACTATCCAAAACGATAGTCCCCATGCCGGACTATCCAAAACGATAGTCTCCATGCCGGACTATCCAAAACGATAGTCCCCATGCTTGACTATCCAAAACGATAGTCCCCATGCTTGACTATCCAAAACGGTAGTCCCCATGCCGGACTATCCAAAACGATAGTCAACATGCCGGACTATCCAAAACGATAGTCATCATGCCGGACTATCCAAAACGATAGTCCCATGCCGGACTATCCAAAACGATAGTCCCTGTGCCGGACTATCCAAAACGATTGTCCCCATGCCGGACTATCCAAAACGATAGTCCCAATGCCAGACTATCCAAAACGATAGTCCCCATGCCGGACTATCTAAAACGATAGTCCCCATGCCGGACTATCGAAAACGATAGTCCCCATGCCGGACTATCCAAAACGATAGTCCTCATGCCGGACTATCCAAAACGATAGTACCCATGCCGGACTATCCTAAAGGATAGTCCCCATGCCGGACTATATAAAACGATAGTCCCAATGCCGGACTATCCAAAACGATAGTCCCCATGTCGGACTATCTAAAACGATTGTCCCCATGCCGGACTATCCAAAACGATAGTCCCCATGCCGGACTATCCAAAACGATAGTCCCTATGCCGGACTATTCAAAACGGTAGTCCCCATGCCGGACTATCCAAAACGATAGTCAACATGCCGGACTATCCAAAACGACAGCCAACATGTTGGACTATCTTAAACGATAGTCTCCATGCCGCACTATCCAAAACGATAGTCCCATGCCGGAATATCCAAAACGATAGTCACCATGCCGGACTATCCACAAAGATAGTCCCCATGCAGGACTATCCAAACGATAGTCCCCATGCCGGACTATCCAAAACGATAGTCCCCATGCCGGACTATCCAAAACGATAGTCCCCATGCCGGACTATCCAAAACGATAGTCCCCATGCCGGACTATTCAAAACGATAGTCCCCATTCCGGACTATCCAAAACGATAGTCCCCATGCCGGACTATCCAAAACGATAGTCCCCATGCCGGACTATCCAAAACGATAGTCCCCATGCCGGACTATCCAAAACGACAGTCCCCATGCCGGACTATCCAAAACGATAGTCCACATGTCGGACTATCCAAAACGATAGTCCCCATGCAGGGATATCCAAAACGATAGTCCCCATGCCAGACTATCCAAAACGATAGTACCCATGCCGGACTATCCTAAACGATAGTCCCCATGCCGGAACATATAAAACGATAGTCCCAATGCCGGACTATCCAAAACGATAGTCCCCATGCCGGGCTATCCACAACGATAGTCCCCATGCCGGACTATCCAAAACGATAGTCCCAATGCTGGACTATCCAAAACGATAGTCCCCATGCCGGACTATCCAAAACGATAGTCCCCATGCCGGACTATCCAAAACGATAGTCCCCATGCCGGACTATCCAAAACGATAGTCCCCATGCCAGACTATCCAAAACGATAGTCCCCATGCTGGACTATCCAAAACGATAGTCCCCATGCCGGACTATCCAAAACGATAGTCCCCATGCCGGACTATCCAAAACGATAGTCCCCATGCCGGACTATCCAAAACGGTAGTCCCCATGCCGGACTATCCAAAACGATAGTCAACATGCCGGACTATCCAAAACGATAGTCCCATGCCGGACTATCCAAAACGATAGTCCCCATGTCAGACTATCCAAAACGATTTTCCCAATGCCGGAGTATCCAAAACGATAGTCCCCATGCCGGACTATCCAAAACGATAGTCCCCATGCCGGACTATCCAAAACGATAGTCCCCATGCCGGACTATCCAAAACGATAGTCCCCATGCCGGACTATCCAAAACGATAGTCCACATGCCGGACTATCAAAAACGACAGTCCCCATGCCGGACTATCCAAAACGATAGTCCACATGCCGGACTATCCAACACGATAGTCCCCATGCCGGACTATCCAAAACGATAGTACCCATGCCGGACTATCCTAAACGATAGTCCCCATGCCGGACTATATAAAACGATAGTCCCAATGCCGGACTATCCAAAACGATAGTCCCCATGCCGGACTATCCAAAACGATAGTCCCCATGCCAGACTATCCAAAACGATAGTCCCTATGCCGGACTATCCAAAACGATAGTCCCCATGCTGGACTATCCAAAACGATAGTCCCCATGCCGGACGATCCAAAACGATAGTCCCCATGCCGGACTATCCAAAACGATAGTCCCCATGCCGGACTATCCAAAACGATAGTCAACATGCCGGACTATCCAAAACGATAGTCAACATGCCGGACTATCCAAAACGATAGTCCCCATGTTGAACTATCCAAAACGATAGTCCCCATGTTGAACTATCCAAAACGATAGTCCCCATGCCGGACTATATAAAAGGATAGTCCCCATGATGAACTATCTAAAACGATAGTCCCCATGCCGGACTATCCAAAACGATAGTCTCCATGCCGGACTATCCAAAACGATAGTCAACATGCCGGACTATCCAAAACGATAGTCAACATGCCGGACTATCCAAAACGATAGTCATCATGCCGGACTATCCAAAACGATAGTCCCATGCCGGACTATCCAAAACGATAGTCCCTGTGCCGGACTATCCAAAACGATTGTCCCCATGCCGGACTATCCAAAACGATAGTCCCAATGCCAGACTATCCAAAACGATAGTCCCCATGCCGGACAATCTAAAACGATAGTCCCCATGCCGGACTATCGAAAACGATAGTCCCCATGCCGGACTATCGAAAACGATAGTCCCCATGCCGGACTATCCAAAACGATAGTCCTCATTCCGGACTATCCAAAACGATAGTACCCATGCCGGACTATCCTAAAGGATAGTCCCCATGCCGGACTATATAAAACGATAGTCCCAATGCCGGACTATCCAAAACGATAGTCCCCATGTCAGACTATCTAAAACGATTGTCCCCATGCCGGACTATCCAAAACGATAGTCCCCATGCCGGACTATCCAAAACGATAGTCCCTATGCCGGACTATTCAAAACGGTAGTCCCCATGCCGGACTATCCAAAACGATAGTCAACATGCCGGACTATCCAAAACGACAGTCAACATGTTGGACTATCCAAAACGATAGTCTCCATGCCGCACTATCCAAAACGATAGTCCCATGCCGGTATATCCAAAACGATAGTCACCATGCCGGACTATCCACAAAGATAGTCCCCATGCAGGACTATCCAAACGATAGTCCCCATGCCGGACTATGCAAAACGATAGTCCCCATGCCGGACTATCCAAAACGATAGTCCCCATGCCGGACTATCCAAAACGATAGTCCCCATGCCGGACTATTCAAAACGATAGTCCCCATTCCGGACTATCCAAAACGATAGTCCCCATGCCGGACTATCCAAAACGATAGTCCCCATGCCGGACTATCCAAAACGATAGTCCCCATGCCGGACTATCCAAAACGACAGTCCCCATGCCGGACTATCCAAAACGATAGTCCACATGTCGGACTATCCAAAACGATAGTCCCCATGCAGGGATATCCAAAACGATAGTCCCCATGCCAGACTATCCAAAACGATAGTACCCATGCCGGACTATCCTAAACGATAGTCCCCATGCCGGACTATATAAAACGATAGTCCCAATGCCGGACTATCCAAAACGATAGTCCCCATGCCGGGCTATCCACAACGATAGTCCCCATGCCGGACTATCCAAAACGATAGTCCCAATGCTGGACTATCCAAAACGATAGTCCCCATGCCGGACTATCCAAAACGATAGTCCCCATGCCGGACTATCCAAAACGATAGTCCCCATGCCAGACTATACAAAACGATAGTCCCCATGCCAGACTATCCAAAACGATAGTCCCCATGCTGGACTATCCAAAACGATAGTCCCCATGCCGGACTATCCAAAACGATAGTCCCCATGCCGGACTATCCAAAACTATAGTCCCCATGCCGGACTATCCAAAACGATATTCAACATGCCGGACTATCCAAAACGATAGTCTCCATGCCGGACTATCCAAAACGTTAGTCCCCTTGTTGAACTATCCAAAACGATAGTCCCCTTGTTGAACTATCCAAAACGATAGTCCCCATGCCGGACTATCCAAAACGGTAGTCCCCATGCCGGACTATCCAAAACGATAGTCAACATGCCGGACTATCCAAAACGATAGTCCCATGCCGGACTATCCAAAACGATAGTCCCCATGTCAGACTATCCAAAACGATTGTCCCAATGCCGGAGTATCCAAAACGATAGTCCCCATGCCGGACTATCCAAAACGATAGTCCCCATGCCGGACTATCCAAAACGATAGTCCCCATGCCGGACTATCCAAAACGATAGTCCCCATGCCGGACTATCCAAAACGATAGTCCCCATGCCAGACTATCAAAAACGACAGTCCCCATGCCGGACTATCCAAAACGATAGTCCACATGCCGGACTATCCAAAACGATAGTCCCCATGCCGGACTATCCAAAACGATAGTACCCATGCCGGACTATCCTAAACGATAGTCCCCATGCCGGACTATATAAAACGATAGTCCCAATGCCGGACTATCCAAAACGATAGTCCCCATGCCGGACTATCCAAAACGATAGTCCCCATGCCAGACTATCCAAAACGATAGTCCCTATGCCGGACTATCCAAAACGATAGTCCCCATGCTGTACTATCCAAAACGATAGTCCCCATGCCGGACGATCCAAAACGATAGTCCCCATGCCGGACTATCCAAAACGATAGTCCCCATGCCGGACTATCCAAAACGATAGTCAACATGCCGGACTATCCAAAACGATAGTCTTCATGCCGGACTATCCAAAACGATAGTCCCCATGTTGAACTATCCAAAACGATAGTCCCCATGCCGGACTATATAAAACGATAGTCCCCATGATGAACTATCCAAAACGATAGTCCCCATGCCGGACTATCCAAAACGATAGTCTCCATGCCGGACTATCCAAAACGATAGTCAACATGCCGGACTATCCAAAACGATAGTCAACATGCCGGACTATCCAAAACGATAGTCATCATGCCGGACTATCCAAAACGATAGTCCCATGCCGGACTATCCAAAACGATAGTCCCTGTGCCGGACTATCCAAAACGATTGTCCCCATGCCGGACTATCCAAAACGATAGTCCCAATGCCAGACTATCCAAAACGATAGTCCCCATGCCGGACTATCTAAAACGATAGTCCCCATGCCGGACTATCGAAAACGATAGTCCCCATGCCGGACTATCCAAAACGATAGTCCCCATGCCGGACTATCCAAAACGATAGTCCTCATGCCGGACTATCCAAAACGATAGTACCCATGCCGGACTATCCTAAAGGATAGTCCCCATGCCGGACTATATAAAACGATAATCCCAATGCCGGACTATCCAAAACGATAGTCCCCATGTTAGACTATCCTAAACGATAGTCAACATGCCGGACTATCCAAAACGACAGTCAACATGTTGGACTATCCAAAACGATAGTCTCCATGCCGCACTATCCAAAACGAGAGTCCCATGCCGGAATATCCAAAACGATAGTCACCATGCCGGACTATCCACAAAGATAGTCCCCATGCAGGACTATCCAAACGATAGTCCCCATGCCGGACTATCCAAAACGATAGTCCCCTTGCCGGACTATCCAAAACGATAGTCCCCATGCCGGACTATCCAAAACGATAGTCCCCATGCCGGACTATTCAAAACGATAGTCCCCATTCCGGACTATCCAAAACGATAGTCCCCATGCCGGACTATCTAAAACGATAGTCCCCATGCCGGACTATCCAAAACGATAGTCCCCATGCCGGACTATCCAAAACGACAGTCCCCATGCCGGACTATCCAAAACGATAGTCCACATGCCGGACTATCCAAAACGATAGTCCCAATGCCACACCATATTCAAAACGATAGTCCCCATGCCGGACTATCTAAAACGATAGTCCCCATGCCGGACTATCGAAAACGATAGTCCCCATGCCGGACTATCCAAAACGATAGTCCCCATGCCGGACTATCCAAAACGATAGTCCTCATGCCGGACTATCCAAAACGATAGTACCCATGCCGGACTATCCTAAAGGATAGTCCCCATGCCGGACTATATAAAACGATAATCCCAATGCCGGACTATCCAAAACGATAGTCCCCATGTCAGACTATCTAAAACGATTGTCCCCATGCCGGACTATCCAAAACGATAGTCCCCATGCCGGACTATCCAAAACGATAGTCCCTATGCCGGACTATTCAAAACGGTAGTCCCCATGCCGGACTATCCAAAACGATAGTCAACATGCCAGACTATCCAAAACGATAGTCAACATGTTGGACTATCCAAAACGATAGTCTCCATGCCGCACTATCCAAAACGAGAGTCCCATGCCGGAATATCCAAAACGATAGTCACCATGCCGGACTATCCACAAAGATAGTCCCCATGCAGGACTATCCAAACGATAGTCCCCATGCCGGACTATCCAAAACGATAGTCCCCTTGCCGGACTATCCAAAACGATAGTCCCCATGCCGGACTATCCAAAACGATAGTCCCCATGCCGGACTATTCAAAACGATAGTCCCCATTCCGGACTATCCAAAACGATAGTCCCCATGCCGGACTATCTAAAACGATAGTCCCCATGCCGGACTATCCAAAACGATAGTCCCCATGCCGGACTATCCAAAACGACAGTCCCCATGCCGGACTATCCAAAACGATAGTCCACATGCCGGACTATCTAAAACGATAGTCCCCATGCAGGGATATCCAAAACGATAGTCCAAATGCCGGACTCTCCAAAACGATAGTCTCTATGCCGGACTATCCAAAACGATAGTCCCAATGCAGGACTATCCAAAACGATAGTCCCCATGTTGGACTATCTAAAACGATAGTCCCCATGCCGGACTATCCAAAAAGATAGTCCCCATGCCGGACTATCCAAAACGATAGTCCAAATGCCAGACTATCCAAAACGATAGTCTTCATGCCGGACTATCCAAAACAATAGTCCCCATGCCAGACTATCCAAAACGATAGTCCCCTTGCCGGACTATCCAAAACGATAGTCCCCATGCCGGACTATTCAAAACGGTAGTCCCCATGCCGGACTATCCAAAACGATAGTCAACATGCCGGACTATTCAAAACGATAGTCAACATGCCGGACTATCCAAAACGATAGTCTCCATGCCGGACTATCCAAAACGATAGTCCCATGCCGGACTATCCAAAACGATAGTCCCCATGCCGGACTATCCACAACGATAGTCCCCATGCCGGACTATCCAAAACGATAGTCCCAATGCTGGACTATCCAAAACGATAGTCCCCATGCCGGACTATCCAAAACGATAGTACCCATGCCGGACTATCCAAAACGATAGTCCCCATGCCAGACTATACAAAACGATAGTCCCCATGCCAGACTATCCAAAACGATAGTCCCCATGCTGGACTATCCAAAACGATAGTCCCCATGCCGGACTATCCAAAACGATAGTCCCCATGCCGGACTATCCAAAACGATAGTCCCCATGCCGGACTATCAAAAACGATAGTCAACATGCCGGACTATACAAAACGATAGTCATCATGCCGGACTATCCAAAACGACAGTCCCATGCCGGACTATCCAAAACGATAGTCCCCATGCCAGACTATCCAAAACAATAGTCCCCATGCCGGACTATCCAAAACGATTGTCCCAATGCCGGACTATCCAAAACGATAGTCCCCATGCCGGACTATCCAAAACGATAGTCCACATGCCGGACTATCCAAAACGATAGTCCCCATGCAGGGATATCCAAAACGATAGTCCAAATGCCGGACTCTCCAAAACGATAGTCTCTATGCCGGACTATCCAAAACGATAGTCCCAATGCAGGACTATTCAAAACGGTAGTCCCCATGCCGGACTATCCAAAACGATAGTCAACATGCCGGACTATCCAAAACGACAGTCAACATGTTGGACTATCCAAAACGATAGTCTCCATGCCGCACTATCCAAAACGATAGTCCCATGCCGGAATATCCAAAACGATAGTCCCCATGCCGGACTATCCAAAACGATAGTCCCCATGCCGGACTATCAAAAACGATAGTCAACATGCCGGACTATACAAAACGATAGTCATCATGCCGGACTATCCAAAACGACAGTCCCATGCCGGACTATCCAAAACGATAGTCCCCATGCCGGACTATCCAAAACAATAGTCCCCATGCCGGACTATCCAAAACGATTGTCCCAATGCCGGACTATCCAAAACGATAGTCCACATGCCGGACTATCCAAAACGATAGTCCACATGCCGGACTATCCAAAACGATAGTCCCCATGCAGGGATATCCAAAACGATAGTCCAAATGCCGGACTCTCCAAAACGATAGTCTCTATGCCGGACTATCCAAAACGATAGTCCCAATGCAGGACTATTCAAAACCGTAGTCCCCATGCCGGACTATCCAAAACGATAGTCAACATGCCGGACTATCCAAAACGATATTCAACATGCCGGACTATCCAAAACGATAGTCTCCATGCCGGACTATCCAAAACGATAGTCCCATGCCGGACTATCCAAAACGATAGTCCCCATGCCGGACTATCCACAACGATAGTCCCCATGCCGGACTATCCAAAACGATAGTCCCAATGCTGGACTATCCAAAACGATAGTCCCCATGCCGGACTATCCAAAACGATAGTACCCATGCCGGACTATCCAAAACGATAGTCCCCATGCCAGACTATACAAAAAGATAGTCCCCATGCCAGACTATCCAAAACGATAGTGCCCATGCTGGACTATCCAAAACGATAGTCCCCATGCCGGACTATCCAAAACGATAGTCCCCATGCCGGACTATCCAAAACGATAGTCCCCATGCCGGACTATCAAAAACGATAGTCAACATGCCGGACTATACAAAACGATAGTCATCATGCCGGACTATCCAAAACGACAGTCCCATGCCGGACTATCCAAAACGATAGTCCCCATGCCGGACTATCCAAAACAATAGTCCCCATGCCGGACTATCCAAAACGATTGTCCCAATGCCGGACTATCCAAAACGATAGTCCCCATGCCGGACTATCCAAAACGATAGTCCACATGCCGGACTATCCAAAACGATAGTCCCCATGCAGGGATATCCAAAACGATAGTCCAAATGCCGGACTCTCCAAAACGATAGTCTCTATGCCGGACTATCCAAAACGATAGTCCCAATGCAGGACTATTCAAAACGGTAGTCCCCATGCCGGACTATCCAAAACGATAGTCAAGATGCCGGACTATCCAAAACGACAGTCAACATGTTAAACTATCCAAAACGATAGTCTCCATGCCGCACTATCCAAAACGATAGTCCCATGCCGGAATATCCAAAACGATAGTCCCCATGCCGGACTATCCAAAACGATAGTCCCCATGCCGGACTATCAAAAACGATAGTCAACATGCCGGACTATACAAAACGATAGTCATCATGCCGGACTATCCAAAACGACAGTCCCATGCCGGACTATCCAAAACGATAGTCCCCATGCCGGACTATCCAAAACAATAGTCCCCATGCCAGACTATCCAAAACGATTGTCCCAATGCCGGACTATCCAAAACGATAGTCCACATGCCGGACTATCCAAAACGATAGTCCCCATGCCGGACTATCCAAAACGATAGTCCCCATGCCGGACTATCCAAAACGATAGTCCCCATGCCGGACTATCCAAAACGATAGTCCCCATGCCGGACTATTCAAAACGATAGTTCCCATTCCGGACTATCCAAAACGATAGTCCCCATGCCGGACTATCTAAAACGATAGTCCCCATGCCGGACTATCCAAAACGATAGTCCCCATGCCGGACTATCCAAAACGACAGTCCCCATGCCGGACTATCTAAAACGATAGTCCACATGCCGGACTATCCAAAACGATAGTCCCCATGCAGGGATATCCAAAACGATAGTCCAAATGCCGGACTCTCCAAAACGATAGTCTCTATGCCGGACTATCCAAAACGATAGTCCCAATGCAGGACTATCCAAAACGATAGTCCCCATGTTGGACTATCTAAAACGATAGTCCCCATGCCGGACTATCCAAAAAGATAGTCCCCATGCCGGACTATCCAAAACGATAGTCCAAATGCCAGACTATCCAAAACGATAGTCCCCATGCCGGACTATCCAAAACAATAGTCCCCATGCCGGACTATCCAAAACGATAGTCCCCTTGCCGGACTATCCAAAACGATAGTCCCCATGCCGGACAATCCAAAACGGTAGTCCCCATGCCGGACTATCCAAAACGATAGTCAACATGCCGGACTATTCAAAACGATAGTCAACATGCCGGACTATCCAAAACGATAGTCTCCATGCCGGACTATCCAAAACGATAGTCCCATGCCGGACTATCCAAAACGATAGTCCCCATGCCGGACTATCCACAACGATAGTCCCCATGCCGGACTATCCAAAACGATAGTCCCAATGCTGGACTATCCAAAACGATAGTCCCCATGCCGGACTATCCAAAACGATAGTACCCATGCCGGACTATCCAAAACGATAGTCCCCATGCCAGACTATACAAAACGATAGTCCCCATGCCAGACTATCCAAAACGATAGTCCCCATGCTGGACTATCCAAAACGATAGTCCCCCATGCCGGACTATCCAAAACGATAGTCCCCATGCCGGACTATCCAAAACGATAGTCCCCATGCCGGACTATCAAAAACGATAGTCAACATGCCGGACTATACAAAACGATAGTCATCATGCCGGACTATCCAAAACGACAGTCCCATGCCGGACTATCCAAAACGATAGTCCCCATGCCGGACTATCCAAAACAATAGTCCCCATGCCGGACTATCCAAAACGATTGTCCCAATGCCGGACTATCCAAAACGATAGTCCCCATGCCGGACTATCCAAAACGATAGTCCACATGCCGGACTATCCAAAACGATAGTCCCCATGCAGGGATATCCAAAACGATAGTCCAAATGCCGGACTCTCCAAAACGATAGTCTCTATGCCGGACTATCCAAAACGATAGTCCCAATGCAGGACTATTCAAAACGGTAGTCCCCATGCCGGACTATCCAAAACGATAGTCAACATGCCGGACTATCCAAAACGACAGTCAACATGTTGGACTATCCAAAACGATAGTCTCCATGCCGCACTATCCAAAACGATAGTCCCCATGCCGGACTATCCAAAACGATAGTCCCCATGCCGGACTATCAAAAACGATAGTCAACATGCCGGACTATACAAAACGATAGTCATCATGCCGGACTATCCAAAACGACAGTCCCATGCCGGACTATCCAAAACGATAGTCCCCATGCCGGACTATCCAAAACAATAGTCCCCATGCCGGACTATCCAAAACGATTGTCCCAATGCCGGACTATCCAAAACGATAGTCCACATGCCGGACTATCCAAAACGATAGTCCACATGCCGGACTATCCAAAACGATAGTCCCCATGCAGGGATATCCAAAACGATAGTCCAAATGCCAGACTCTCCAAAACGATAGTCTCTATGCCGGACTATCCAAAACGATAGTCCCAATGCAGGACTATTCAAAACGGTAGTCCCCATGCCGGACTATCCAAAACGATAGTCAACATGCCGGACTATCCAAAACGATATTCAACATGCCGGACTATCCAAAACGATAGTCTCCATGCCGGACTATCCAAAACGATAGTCCCATGCCGGACTATCCAAAACAATAGTCCCCATGCCGGACTATCCAAAACGATAGTCCCCTTGCCGGACTATCCAAAACGATAGTCCCCATGCCGGACAATCCAAAACGGTAGTCCCCATGCCGGACTATCCAAAAACGATAGTCAACATGCCGGACTATTCAAAACGATAGTCAACATGCCGGACTATCCAAAACGATAGTCTCCATGCCGGACTATCCAAAACGATAGTCCCATGCCGGACTATCCAAAACGATAGTCCCCATGCCGGAGTATCCACAACGATAGTCCCCATGCCGGACTATCCACAACGATAGTCCCCATGCCGGACTATCCAAAACGATAGTCCCAATGCTGGACTATCCAAAACGATAGTCCCCATGCCGGACTATCCAAAACGATAGTACCCATGCCGGACTATCCAAAACGATAGTCCCCATGCCAGACTATACAAAACGATAGTCCCCATGCCAGACTATCCAAAACGATAGTCCCCATGCTGGACTATCCAAAACGATAGTCCCAATGCCGGACTATCCAAAACGATAGTCCCCATGCCGGACTATCCAAAACGATAGTCCCCATGCCGGACTATCAAAAACGATAGTCAACATGCCGGACTATACAAAACGATAGTCATCATGCCGGACTATCCAAAACGACAGTCCCATGCCGGACTATCCAAAACGATAGTCCCCATGCCGGACTATCCAAAACAATAGTCCCCATGCCGGACTATCCAAAACGATTGTCCCAATGCTGGACTATCCAAAACGATAGTCCCCATGCCGGACTATCCAAAACGATAGTCCACATGCCGGACTATCCAAAACGATAGTCCCCATGCAGGGATATCCAAAACGATAGTCCAAATGCCGGACTCTCCAAAACGATAGTCTCTATGCCGGACTATCCAAAACGATAGTCCCAATGCAGGACTATTCAAAACGGTAGTCCCCATGCCGGACTATCCAAAACGATAGTCCCCATGCCGGACTATCCAAAACGATAGTCCCCTTGCCGGACTATCCAAAACGATAGTCCCCATGCCGGACAATCCAAAACGGTAGTCCCCATGCCGGACTATCCAAAACGATAGTCAACATGCCGGACTATTCAAAACGATAGTCAACATGCCGGACTATCCAAAACGATAGTCTCCATGCCGGACTATCCAAAACGATAGTCCCATGCCGGACTATCCAAAACGATAGTCCCCATGCCGGACTATCCACAACGATAGTCCCCATGCCGGACTATCCAAAACGATAGTCCCATGCCGGACTATCCAAAACGATAGTCCCCATGCCGGACTATCAAAAACGATAGTCAACATGCCGGACTATACAAAACGATAGTCATCATGCCGGACTATCCAAAACGACAGTCCCATGCCGGACTATCCAAAACGATAGTCCCCATGCCGGACTATCCAAAACAATAGTCCCCATGCCGGACTATCCAAAACGATTGTCCCAATGCCGGACTATCCAAAACGATAGTCCCCATGCCGGACTATCCAAAACGATAGTCCACATGCCGGACTATCCAAAACGATAGTCCCCATGCAGGGATATCCAAAACGATAGTCCAAATGCCGGACTCTCCAAAACGATAGTCTCTATGCCGTACTATCCAAAACGATAGTCCCAATGCAGGACTATTCAAAACGGTAGTCCCCATGCCGGACTATCCAAAACGATAGTCAACATGCCGGACTATCCAAAACGACAGTCAACATGTTGGACTATCCAAAACGATAGTCTCCATGCCGCACTATCCAAAACGATAGTCCCATGCCGGAATATCCAAAACGATAGTCCCCATGCCGGACTATCCAAAACGATAGTCCCCCATGCCGGACTATCAAAAACGATAGTCAACATGCCGGACTATCCAAAACGATAGTCCCATGCCGGAATATCCAAAACGATAGTCCCCATGCCGGACTATCCAAAACGATAGTCCCCATGCCGGACTATCAAAAACGATAGTCAACATGCCGGACTATCCAAAACGATAGTCCCCATGCAGGGATATCCAAAACGATAGTCCAAATGCCGGACTCTCCAAAACGATAGTCTCTATGCCGGACTATCCAAAACGATAGTCCCAATGCAGGACTATTCAAAACGGTAGTCCCCATGCCGGACTATCCAAAACGATAGTCAACATGCCGGACTATCCAAAACGATATTCAACATGCCGGACTATCCAAAACGATAGTCTCCATGCCGGACTATCCAAAACGATAGTCCCATGCCGGACTATCCAAAACGATAGTCCCCATGCCGGACTATCCACAACGATAGTCCCCATGCCGGACTATCCAAAACGATAGTCCCAATGCTGGACTATCCAAAACGATAGTCCCCATGCCGGACTATCCAAAACGATAGTCCCCATGCCGGACTATCCAAAACGATAGTCCCCATGCCAGACTATACAAAACGATAGTCCCCATGCCAGACTATCCAAAACGATAGTCCCCATGCTGGACTATCCAAAACGATAGTCCCCATGCCGGACTATCCAATACGATAGTCCCCATGCCGGACTATCCAAAACGATAGTCCACATGCCGGACTATCCAAAACGATAGTCCCCATGCAGGGATATCCAAAACGATAGTCCAAATGCCGGACTCTCCAAAACGATAGTCTCTATGCCGGACTATCCAAAACGATAGTCCCAATGCAGGACTATTCAAAACGGTAGTCCCCATGCCGCACTATCCAAAACGATAGTCCCATGCCGGAATATCCAAAACGATAGTCCCCATGCCGGACTATCCAAAACGATAGTCCCCATGCCGGACTATCAAAAACGATAGTCAACATGCCGGACTATACAAAACGATAGTCATCATGCCGGACTATCCAAAACGACAGTCCCATGCCGGACTATCCAAAACGATAGTCCCCATGCCGGACTATCCAAAACAATAGTCCCCATGCCGGACTATCCAAAACGATTGTCCCAATGCCGGACTATCCAAAACGATAGTCCACATGCCGGACTATCCAAAACGATAGTCCACATGCCGGACTATCCAAAACGATAGTCCCCATGCAGGGATATCCAAAACGATAGTCCAAATGCCGGACTCTCCAAAACGATAGTCTCTATGCCGGACTATCCAAAACGATAGTCCCAATGCAGGACTATTCAAAACGGTAGTCCCCATGCCGGACTATCCAAAACGATAGTCAACATGCCGGACTATCCAAAACGATATTCAACATGCCGGACTATCCAAAACGATAGTCTCCATGCCGGACTATCCAAAACGATAGTCCCCTTGTTGAACTATCCAAAACGATAGTCTTCATGCCGGACTATCCAAAACGGTAGTCCCCATGCCGGACTATCCAAAACGGTAGTCCCCATGCCGGACTATCCAAAACGTTAGTCAACATGCCGGACTATCAAAAACGATAGTCAACATGCCGGACTATACAAAACGATAGTCATCATGCCGGACTATCCAAAACGACAGTCCCATGCCGGACTATCCAAAACGATAGTCCCCATGCCGGACTATCCAAAACAATAGTCCCCATGCCGGACTATCCAAAACGTTAGTCAACATGCCGGACTATCAAAAACGATAGTCAACATGCCGGACTATACAAAACGATAGTCATCATGCCGGACTATCCAAAACGACAGTCCCATGCCGGACTATCCAAAACGATAGTCCCCATGCCGGACTATCCAAAACAATAGTCCCCATGCCGGGACTATCCAAAACGATTGTCCCAATGCCGGACTATCCAAAACGATAGTCCCCCATGCCGGACTATCCAAAACGATAGTCCACATGCCGGACTATCCAAAACGATAGTCCCCATGCAGAGATATCCAAAACGATAGTCCAAATGCCGGACTCTCCAAAACGATAGTCTCTATGCCGGACTATCCAAAACGATAGTCCCAATGCAGGACTATCCAAAACGATAGTCCCCATGTTGGACTATCTAAAACGATAGTCCCCATGCCGGACTATCCAAAAAGATAGTCCCCATGCCGGACTATCCAAAACGATAGTCCAAATGCCAGACTATCCAAAACGATAGTCCCCATGCCGGACTATCCAAAACAATAGTCCCCATGCCGGACTATCCAAAAAGATAGTCCCCATGCCGGACTATCCAAAACGATAGTCAACATGCCGGACTATCCAAAACGATAGTCCCATGCCGGACTATACAAAACGATAGTCCCCATGCCGGACTATCCACAACGATAGTCCCCATGCCGGACTATCCAAAACGATAGTCCCAATGCTGGACTATCCAAAACGATAGTCCCCATGCCGGACTATCCAAAACGATAGTCCCCATGCCGGACTATCCAAAACGATAGTCCCCATGCCAGACTATACAAAACGATAGTCCCCATGCCAGACTATCCAAAACGATAGTCCCCATGCTGGACTATCCAAAACGATAGTCCCCATGCCGGACTATCCAAAACGATAGTCCCCATGCCGGACTATCCAAAACGATATTCAACATGCCGGACTATCCAAAACGATAGTCTCCATGCCGGACTATCCAAAACGATAGTCCCCTTGTTGAACTATCCAAAACGATAGTCCCCATGCCGGACTATCCAAAACGGTAGTCCCCATGCCGGACTATCCAAAACGGTAGTCCCCATGCCGGACTATCCAAAACGATAGTCAACATGCCGGACTATCAAAAACGATAGTCAACATGCCGGACTATACAAAACGATAGTCATCATGCCGGACTATCCAAAACGACAGTCCCATGCCGGACTATCCAAAACGATAGTCCCCATGCCGGACTATCCAAAACAATAGTCCCCATGCCGGACTATCCAAAACGATTGTCCCAATGCCGGACTATCCAAAACGATAGTCCCCATGCCAGACTATCCAAAACGATAGTCCCCATGCCGGACTATCCAAAACGATAGTCCCCATGCCGGACTATCCAAAACGATAGTCCCCATGCCGGACTATCCAAAACGATAGTCCCCATGCCGGACTATCGAAAACGATAGTCCCCATGCCGGACTATCCAAAACGATAGTCCCCATGCCGGACTATCCAAAACGATAGTCCACATGCCGGACTATCCAAAACTATAGTCCCCATGCCGGACTATCCAAAACGATAGTCTCCATGCCGGACTATCCAAAACGATAGTCCCCATGCCGGACTATCCAAAACGATAGTCCCCATGCCGGACTATCCAAAACGATAGTCCCCATGCCGGACTATCCAAAACGATTGTCCCCATGCCGGACTATCCAAAACGATAGTTTCCATGCCGGACTATCCAAAACGATAGCCCCATGCCGGACTATCCAAAACGATAGTCCCCATGCCGGACTATCCAAAACGATAGTCCCCATGCCGGACTATCCAAAACGATAGTCCCCATGCCGGACTATCCAAAACGACAGTCCCCATGCCGGACTATCCAAAACGATAGTCCACATGCCGGACTATCCAAAACGATAGTCCCCATGCCAGACTATCCAAAACGATAGTATCCATGCCGGACTATCCTAAACGATAGTCCCCATGCCGGACTATATAAAACGATAGTCCCAATGCCGGACTATCCAAAACGATAGTCCCCATGCCGGACTATCCAAAACGATAGTCCCCATGCCGGACTATCCAAAACGATAGTCCCCATGCCGGACTATCCAAAACGATAGTCCCCATGCTGGACTATCCAAATGATAGTCCCCCATGCCGGACGATCCAAAACGATAGTCCCCATGCCGGACTATCCAAAACGATAGTCCCCATGCCGGACTATCCAAAACGATAGTCAACATGCCGGACTATCCAAAACGATAGTCTTCATGCCGGACTATCCAAAACGATAGTCCCCATGTTGAACTATCCAAAACGATAGTCCCCATGCCGGACTATATAAAACGATTGTCCCCATGCTGAACTATCCAAAACGATAGTCCCCATGCCGGACTATCCAAAACGATAGTCCCAATGCAGGACTATCCAAAACGATAGTCCCCATGTTGGACTATCTAAAACGATAGTCCCCATGCCGGACTATCCAAAAAGATAGTCCCCATGCCGGACTATCCAAAACGATAGTCCAAATGCCAGACTATCCAAAACGATAGTCCCCATGCCGGACTATCCAAAACAATAGTCCCCATGCCGGACTATCCAAAACGATAGTCCCCTTGCCGGACTATCCAAAACGATAGTCCCCATGCCGGACTATTCAAAACGGTAGTCCCCATGCCGGACTATCCAAAACGATAGTCAACATGCCGGACTATTCAAAACGATAGTCAACATGCCGGACTATCCAAAACGATAGTCTCCATGCCGGACTATCCAAAACGATAGTCCCATGCCGGACTATCCAAAACGATAGTCCCCATGCCGGACTATCCACAACGATAGTCCCCATGCCGGACTATCCAAAACGATAGTCCCAATGCTGGACTATCCAAAACGATAGTCCCCATGCCAGACTATACAAAACGATAGTCCCCATGCCAGACTATCCAAAACGATAGTCCCCATGCTGGACTATCCAAAACGATAGTCCCCATGCCGGACTATCTAAAACGATAGTCCCCATGCCGGACTATCCAAAACGATAGTCCCCATGCCGGACTATCAAAAACGATAGTCAACATGCCGGACTATACAAAACGATAGTCATCATGCCGGACTATCCAAAACGACAGTCCCATGCCGGACTATCCAAAACGATAGTCCCCATGCCGGACTATCCAAAACAATAGTCCCCATGCCGGACTATCCAAAACGATTGTCCCAATGCCGGACTATCCAAAACGATAGTCCCCATGCCGGACTATCCAAAACGATAGTCCACATGCCGGACTATCCAAAACGATAGTCCCCATGCAGGGATATCCAAAACGATAGTCCAAATGCCGGACTCTCCAAAACGATAGTCTCTATGCGGACTATCCAAAACGGTAGTCCCCATGCCGGACTATCCAAAACGATAGTCAACATGCCGGACTATCCAAAACGATAGTCAACATGCCGGACTATCCAAAACGATAGTCTCCATGCCGGACTATCCAAAACGATAGTCCCATGCCGGACTATACAAAACGATAGTCCCCATGCCGGACTATCCACAACGATAGTCCCCATGCCGGACTATCCAAAACGATAGTCCCAATGCTGGACTATCCAAAACGATAGTCCCCATGCCGGACTATCCAAAACGATAGTCCCCATGCCGGACTATCCAAAACGATAGTCCCCATGCCAGACTATACAAAACGATAGTCCCCATGCCAGACTATCCAAAACGATAGTCCCCATGCTGGACTATCCAAAACGATAGTCCCCATGCCGGACTATCCAAAACGATAGTCCCCATGCCGGACTATCCAAAACGATATTCAACATGCCGGACTATCCAAAACGATAGTCTCCATGCGGACTATCCAAAACGATAGTCCCCTTGTTGAACTATCCAAAACGATAGTCCCCATGCCGGACTATCCAAAACGGTAGTCCCCATGCCGGACTATCCAAAACGGTAGTCCCCATGCCGGACTATCCAAAACGATAGTCAACATGCCGGACTATCAAAAACGATAGTCAACATGCCGGACTATACAAAACGATAGTCATCATGCCGGACTATCCAAAACGACAGTCCCATGCCGGACTATCCAAAACGATAGTCCCCATGCCGGAATATCCAAAACAATAGTCCCCATGCCGGGACTATCCAAAACGATTGTCCCAATGCCGGACTATCCAAAACGATAGTCCCCATGCCAGACTATCCAAAACGATAGTCCCCATGCCGGACTATCCAAAACGATAGTCCCCATGCCGGACTATCCAAAACGATAGTCCCCCATGCCGGACTATCCAAAACGATAGTCCTCATGCCGGACTATCGAAAACGATAGTCCCCATGCCGGACTATCCAAAACGATAGTCCCCATGCCGGACTATCCAAAACGATAGTCCACATGCCGGGACTATCCAAAACGATAGTCCCCCATGCCGGACTATCCAAAACGATAGTCCCCATGCCGGACTATCCAAAACGATAGTCCCCCATGCCGGACTATCCAAAACGATAGTCCCCATGCCGGACTATCCAAAACGATTGTCCCCATGCCGGACTATCCAAAACGATAGTTTCCATGCCGGACTATCCAAAACGATAGCCCCATGCCGGACTATCCAAAACGATAGTCCCCATGCCGGACTATCCAAAACGATAGTCCCCATGCCGGACTATCAAAAACGATAGTCCCCATGCCGGACTATCCAAAATGACAGTCCCCATGCCGGACTATCCAAAACGATAGTCCACATGCCGGACTATCCAAAACGATAGTCCCTATGCCAGACTATCCAAAACGATAGTATCCATGCCGGACTATCCTAAACGATAGTCCCCATGCCGGACTATATAAAACGATAGTCCCAATGCCGGACTATCCAAAACGATAGTCCCCATGCCGGACTATCGAAAACGATAGTCCCCATGCCAGACTATCCAAAACGATAGTCCCCATGCCGGACTATCCAAAACGATAGTCCCCATGCTGGACTATCCAAATGATAGTCCCCATGCCGGACGATCCAAAACGATAGTCCCCATGCCGGACTATCCAAAACGATAGTCCCCATGCCGGACTATCCAAAACGATAGTCAACATGCCGGACTATCCAAAACGATAGTCTTCATGCCGGACTATCCAAAACGATAGTCCCCATGTTGAACTATCCAAAACGATAGTCCCCATGCCGGACTATATAAAACGATTGTCCCCATGCTGAACTATCCAAAACGATAGTCCCCATGCCGGACTATCCAAAACGATAGTCCCAATGCAGGACTATCCAAAACGATAGTCCCCATGTTGGACTATCTAAAACGATAGTCCCCATGCCGGACTATCCAAAAAGATAGTCCCCATGCCGGACTATCCAAAACGATAGTCCAAATGCCAGACTATCCAAAACGATAGTCCCCATGCCGGACTATCCAAAACAATAGTCCCCATGCCGGACTATCCAAAACGATAGTCCCCTTGCCGGACTATCCAAAACGATAGTCCCCATGCCGGACTATTCAAAACGGTAGTCCCCATGCCGGACTATCCAAAACGATAGTCAACATGCCGGACTATTCAAAACGATAGTCAACATGCCGGACTATCCAAAACGATAGTCTCCATGCCGGACTATCCAAAACGATAGTCCCATGCCGGACTATCCAAAACGATAGTCCCCATGCCGGACTATCCACAACGATAGTCCCCATGCCGGACTATCCAAAACGATAGTCCCAATGCTGGACTATCCAAAACGATAGTCCCCATGCCGGACTATCCAAAACGATAGTACCCATGCCGGACTATCCAAAACGATAGTCCCCATGCCAGACTATACAAAACGATAGTCCCCATGCCAGACTATCCAAAACGATAGTCCCCATGCTGGACTATCCAAAACGATAGTCCCCATGCCGGACTATCTAAAACGATAGTCCCCATGCCGGACTATCCAAAACGATAGTCCCCATGCCGGACTATCAAAAACGATAGTCAACATGCCGGACTATACAAAACGATAGTCATCATGCCGGACTATCCAAAACGACAGTCCCATGCCGGACTATCCAAAACGATAGTCCCCATGCCGGACTATCCAAAACAATAGTCCCCATGCCGGACTATCCAAAACGATTGTCCAATGCCGGACTATCCAAAACGATAGTCCCCATGCCGGACTATCCAAAACGATAGTCCACATGCCGGACTATCCAAAACGATAGTCCCCATGCAGGGATATCCAAAACGATAGTCCAAATGCCGGACTCTCCAAAACGATAGTCTCTATGCCGGACTATCCAAAACGATAGTCCCAATGCAGGACTTTTCAAACGGTAGTCCCCATGCCGGACTATCCAAAACGATAGTCAACATGCCGGACTATCCAAAACGACAGTCAACATGTTGGACTATCCAAAACGATAGTCTCCATGCCGCACTATCCAAAACGATAGTCCCATGCCGGAATATCCAAAACGATAGTCCCCATGCCGGACTATCCAAAACGATAGTCCCCATGCCGGACTATCAAAAACGATAGTCAACATGCCGGACTATACAAAACGATAGTCATCATGCCGGACTATCCAAAACGACAGTCCCATGCCGGACTATCCAAAACGATAGTCCCCATGCCGGACTATCCAAAACAATAGTCCCCATGCCGGACTATCCAAAACGATTGTCCCAATGCCGGACTATCCAAAACGATAGTCCACATGCCGGACTATCCAAAACGATAGTCCACATGCCGGACTATCCAAAACGATAGTCCCCCATGCAGGGATATCCAAAACGATAGTCCAAATGCCGGACTCTGCAAAACGATAGTCTCTATGCCGGACTATCCAAAACGATAGTCCCAATGCAGGACTATTCAAAACGGTAGTCCCCATGCCGGACTATCCAAAACGATAGTCAACATGCCGGACTATCCAAAACGATATTCAACATGCCGGACTATCCAAAACGATAGTCTCCATGCCGGACTATCCAAAACGATAGTCCCATGCCGGACTATCCAAAACGATAGTCCCCATGCCGGACTATCCAAAACGATAGTCCCAATGCTGGACTATCCAAAACGATAGTCCCAATGCTGGACTATCCAAAACGATAGTCCCCATGCCGGACTATCCAAAACGATAGTCCCCATGCCGGACTATCCAAAACGATAGTCCCCATGCCAGACTATACAAAACGATAGTCCCCATGCCAGACTATCCAAAACGATAGTCCCCATGCTGGACTATCCAAAACGATAGTCCCCATGCTGGACTATCCAAAACGATAGTCCCCATGCCGGACTATCCAAAACGATAGTCCCCATGCCGGACTATCCAAAACGATAGTCCCCATGCCGGACTATCAAAAACGATAGTCAACATGCCGGACTATACAAAACGATAGTCATCATGCCGGACTATCCAAAACGACATTCCCATGCCGGACTATCCAAAACGATAGTCCCATGCCGGACTATCCAAAACAATAGTCCCCATGCCGGACTATCCAAAACGATTGTCCCAATGCCGGACTATCCAAAACGATAGTCCCCATGCCGGACTATCCAAAACGATAGTCCACATGCCGGACTATCCAAAACGATAGTCCCCATGCAGGGATATCCAAAACGATAGTCCAAATGCCGGACTCTCCAAAACGATAGTCTCTATGCCGGACTATCCAAAACGATAGTCCCAATGCAGGACTATTCAAAACGGTAGTCCCCATGCCGGACTATCCAAAACGATAGTCAACATGCCGGACTATCCAAAACGACAGTCAACATGTTGGACTATCCAAAACGATAGTCTCCATGCCGCACTATCCAAAACGATAGTCCCATGCCGGAATATCCAAAACGATAGTCCCCATGCTGGACTATCCAAAACGATAGTCCCCATGCCGGACTATCAAAAACGATAGTCAACATGCCGGACTATACAAAACGATAGTCATCATGCCGGACTATCCAAAACGACAGTCCCATGCCGGACTATCCAAAACGATAGTCTTCATGCCGGACTATCCAAAACAATAGTCCCCATGCCGGGACTATCCAAAACGATTGTCCCAATGCCGGACTATCCAAAACGATAGTCCACATGCCGGACTATCCAAAACGATAGTCCACATGCCGGACTATCCAAAACGATAGTCCCCATGCAGGGATATCCAAAACGATAGTCCAAATGCCGGACTCTCCAAAACGATAGTCTCTATGCCGGACTATCCAAAACGATAGTCCCAATGCAGGACTATTCAAAACGGTAGTCCCCATGCCGGACTATCCAAAACGATAGTCAACATGCCGGACTATCCAAAACGATATTCAACATGCCGGACTATCCAAAACGATAGTCTCCATGCCGGACTATCCAAAACGATAGTCCCCTTGTTGAACTATCCAAAACGATAGTCCCCATGCCGGACTATCCAAAACGGTAGTCCCCATGCCGGACTATCCAAAACGGTAGTCCCCATGCCGGACTATCCAAAACGTTAGTCAACATGCCGGACTATCAAAAACGATAGGTCAACATGCCGGACTATACAAAACGATAGTCATCATGCCGGACTATCCAAAACGACAGTCCCATGCCGGACTATCCAAAACGATAGTCCCCATGCCGGACTATCCAAAACAATAGTCCCCATGCCGGACTATCCAAAAACGATTGTCCCAATGCCGGACTATCCAAAACGATAGTCCCCATGCCGGACTATCCAAAACGATAGTCCCCATGCCGGACTATCCAAAACGATAGTCCCCATGCAGAGATATCCAAAACGATAGTCCAAATGCCGGACTCTCCAAAACGATAGTCTCTATGCCGGACTATCCAAAACGATAGTCCCAATGCAGGACTATCCAAAACGATAGTCCCCATGTTGGACTATCTAAAACGATAGTCCCCATGCCGGACTATCCAAAAAGATAGTCCCCATGCCGGACTATCCAAAACGATAGTCCAAATGCCATACTATCCAAAACGATAGACCCCATGCCGGACTATCCAAAACAATAGTCCCCATGACGGACTATCCAAAACGATAGTCCCCTTGCCGGACTATCCAAAACGATAGTCCCCATGCCGGACTATTCAAAACGGTAGTCCCCATGCCGGACTATCCAAAACGATAGTCAACATGCCGGACTATCCAAAACGATAGTCAACATGCCGGACTATCCAAAACGATAGTCTCCATGCCGGACTATCCAAAACGATAGTCCCATGCCGGACTATCCAAAACGATAGTCCCCATGCCGGACTATCCACAACGATAGTCCCCATGCCGGACTATCCAAAACGATAGTCCCAATGCTGGACTATCCAAAACGATAGTCCCCATGCCGGACTATCCAAAACGATAGTCCCCATGCTGGACTATCCAAAACGATAGTCCCCATGCCAGACTATACAAAACGATAGTCCCCATGCCAGACTATCCAAAACGATAGTCCCCATGCTGGACTATCCAAAACGATAGTCCCCATGCCGGACTATCCAAAACGATAGTCCCCATGCCGGACTATCCAAAACGATATTCAACATGCCGGACTATCCAAAACGATAGTCTCCATGCCGGACTATCCAAAACGATAGTCCCCTTGTTGAACTATCCAAAACGATAGTCCCCATGCCGGACTATCCAAAACGGTAGTCCCCATGCCGGACTTTCCAAAACGGTAGTCCCCATGCCGGACTATCCAAAACGATAGTCAACATGCCGGACTATCAAAAACGATAGTCAACATGCCGGACTATACAAAACGATAGTCATCATGCCGGACTATCCAAAACGACAGTCCCATGCCGGACTATCCAAAACGATAGTCCCCATGCCGGACTATCCAAAACAATAGTCCCCATGCCGGACTATCCAAAACGATTGTCCCAATGCCGGACTATCCAAAACGATAGTCCCCATGCCAGACTATCCAAAACGATAGTCCCCATGCCGGACTATCCAAAACGATAGTCCCCATGCCGGACTATCCAAAACGATAGTCCCCATGCCGGACTATCCAAAACGATAGTCCCCATGCCGGACTATCGAAAACGATAGTCCCCATGCCGGACTATCCAAAACGATAGTCCCCATGCCGGACTATCCAAAACGATAGTCCACATGCCGGACTATCCAAAACGATAGTCCCCATGCCGGACTATCCAAAACGATAGTCCCCATGCCGGACTATCCAAAACGATAGTCCCCATGCCGGACTATCCAAAACGATAGTCCCCATGCCGGACTATCCAAAACGATTGTCCCCATGCCGGACTATCCAAAACGATAGTCCCCATGCCGGACTATCCAAAACGATAGCCCCATGCCGGACTATCCAAAACGATAGTCCCCATGCTGGACTATCCAAAACGATAGCCCCCCTGCCGGACTATCCAAAACGATAGTCCCCATGTCAGACTATCCAAAACGATTGTCCCCATGCCGGACTATCCAAAACGATAGTCCCCATGCCGGACTATCCAAAACGATAGTCCCCATGCCGGACTATCCAAAACGATAGTCCCCATGCCGGACTATCCAAAACGATAGTCCCCATGCCGGACTATCCAAAACGACAGTCCCCATGCCGGACTATCCAAAACGATAGTCCACATGCCGGACTATCCAAAACGATAGTCCCCATGCCAGACTATCCAAAACGATAGTATCCATGCCGGACTATCCTAAACGATAGTCCCCATGCCGGACTATATAAAACGATAGTCCCAATGCCGGACTATCCAAAACGATAGTCCCCATGCCGGACTATCGAAAACGATAGTCCCCATGCCAGACTATCCAAAAACGATAGTCCCCATGCCGGACTATCCAAAACGATAGTCCCCATGCTGGACTATCCAAATGATAGTCCCCATGCCGGGACGATCCAAAACGATAGTCCCCATGCCGGACTATCCAAAACGATAGTCCCCATGCCGGACTATCCAAAACGATAGTCAACATGCCGGACTATCCAAAACGATAGTCTTCATGCCGGACTATCCAAAACGATAGTCCCCATGTTGAACTATCCAAAACGATAGTCCCCATGCCGGACTATATAAAACGATTGTCCCCATGCTGAACTATCCAAAACGATAGTCCCCATGCCGGACTATCCAAAACGATAGTCCCCATGCCGGACTATCCAAAACGATAGTCCCCATGCCGGACTATCCAAAACGGTAGTCCCCATGCCGGACTATCCAAAACGATAGTCAACATGCCGGACTATCCAAAACGATAGTCCCATGCTGGACTATCCAAAACGATAGTCCCCATGTCAGACTATCCAAAACGATTGTCCCCATGCCGGACTATCCAAAACGATAGTCCCCATGCCGGACTATCCAAAACGATAGTCCCCATGCCGGACTATCCAAAACGATAGTCCCCATGCCGGACTATCCAAAACGATAGTCCCCATGCCGGACTATCCAAAACGATAGTCCCCATGCCGGACTATCCAAAACGATAGTCCCCATGCCGGACTATCCAAAACGATAGTCCCCATGCCGGACTATCCAAAACGATAGTCCCCATGCCGGACTATCCAAAACGACAGTCCCCATGCCGGACTATCCAAAACGATAGTCCACATGCCGGACTATCCAAAACGATAGTCCCCATGCCAGACTATCCAAAACGATAGTCCCCATGCCGGACTATATAAAACGATAGTCCCCATGATGAACTATCCAAAACGATAGTCCCCATGCCGGACTATCCAAAACGATAGTCTCCATGCCGGACTATCCAAAACGATAGTTCCCATGCCGGACTATACAAAACGATAGTCTTCATGCCGGACTATCCAAAACGATAGTCCCCATGTTGAACTATCCAAAACGATAGTCCCCATGCCGGACTATATAAAACGATAGTCCCCATGCTGAACTATATAAAACGATAGTCCCCATGCTGAACTATCCAAAACGATAGTCCCCATGCCGGACTATCCAAAACGATAGTCAACATGCCGGACTATCCAAAACGATAGTCAACATGCCGGACTATCCAAAACGATAGTCATCATGCCGGACTATCGAAAACGATAGTCCCTGTGCCGGACTATCCAAAACGATTGTCAACATGCCGGACCATCCAAAACGATAGTCATCATGCCGGACTATCCAAAACGATAGCCCCATGCCGGACTATCCAAAACGATAGTCCCTGTGCCGGACTATCCAAAACGATTGTCCTCATGCCGGACTATCCAAAACGATAGTCCCAATGCCAGACTATCCAAAACGATAGTCCCCATGCCGGACTATCTAAAACGATAGTCCCCATGCCGGACTATCGAAAACGATAGTCCCCATGCCGGACTATCCAAAACGATAGTCCTCATGCCGGACTATCCAAAACGATAGTACCCATGCCGGACTATCCTAAACGATAGTCCCCATGCCGCACTATATAAAACGATAGCCCCCATGCCGGACTATCCAAAACGATAGTCCCCATGCCGGACTATCCAAAACGACAGTCCCCATGCCGGACTATCCAAAACGATAGTCCACATGCCGGACTATCCAAAACGATAGTCCCCATGCCGGACTACCTAAAACGATAGTACCCATGCCGGACTATCCTAAACGATAGTCCCCATGCCGAACTATATAAAACGATAGTCCTAATGCCGGACTATCCAAAACGATAGTCCCCATGCCGGACTATCTAAAACGATAGTCCCCATGCCAGACTATCCAAAACGATAGTCCCTATGCCGGACTATCCAAAACGATAGTTCCCATGCCGGACTATACAAAACGATAGTCTTCATGCCGGACTATCCAAAACGATAGTCCCCATGTTGAACTATCCAAAACGATAGTCCCCATGCCGGACTATATAAAACGATAGTCCCCATGCTGAACTATATAAAACGATAGTCCCCATGCTGAACTATCCAAAACGATAGTCCCCATACCGGACTATCCAAAACGATAGTCAACATGCCGGACTATCCAAAACGATAGTCAACATGCCGGACTATCCAAAACGATAGTCATCATGCCGGACTATCCAAAACGATAGTCCCTGTGCCGGACTATCCAAAACGATTGTCAACATGCCGGACTATCCAAAACGATAGTCATCATGCCGGACTATCCAAAACGATAGTCCCATGCCGGACTATCCAAAACGATAGTCCCTGTGCCGGACTAACCAAAACGATTGTCCTCATGCCGGACTATCCAAAACGATAGTCCCAATGCCAGACTATCCAAAACGATAGTCCCCATGCCGGACTATCTAAAACGATAGTCCCCATGCCGGACTATCGAAAACGATAGTCCCCATGCCGGACTATCCAAAACGATAGTCCTCATGCCGGACTATCCAAAACGATAGTACCCATGCCGGACTATCCTAAACGATAGTCCTCATGCCGGACTATATAAAACGATAGTCCCAATGCCGGACTATCCAAAACGATAGTCCCCATGTCAGACTATCCAAAACGATTGTCCCCATGCCGGACTATCCAAAACGATAGTCCCCATGCCGGACTATCCAAAACGATAGTCCCTATGCCGGACTATTCAAAACGGTAGTCCCCATGCCGGACTATCCAAAACGATAGTCAACATGCCGGACTATCCAAAACGATAGTCAATATGCCGGACTATCCAAAACGATAGTCCCATGCCGGAATATCCAAAACGATAGTCACCATGCCAGACTATCCACAACGATAGTCCCCATGCAGGACTATCCAAACGATAGTCCCCATGCCGGACTTTCCAAAACGATAGTCCCCATGCCAGACTATCCAAAACGATAGTCCCCATGCCGGACTATCCAAAACGATAGTCCCCATGCTGGACTATCCAAAACGATAGTCCCCATGCCGGACTATCCAAAACGATAGTCCCCATGCCGGACTATCCAAAACGATAGTCCCCATGCCGGACTATAAAAAACGATAGTCAACATGCCGGACTATCTAAAACGATAGTCTCCATGCCGGACTATCCAAAACGATAGTCCCCATGTTGAACTATCCAAAACGATAGTCCCCATGCCGGACTATCCAAAACGATAGTCCCCATGCTGAACTATCCAAAACGATAGTCCCCATGCCGGACTATCCAAAACGATAGTCCCCATGCCGGACTATCCAAAACGATAGTCCCCATGCCGGACTATCCAAAACGGTAGTCCCCATGCCGGACTATCCAAAACGATAGTCAACATGCCGGACTATCCAAAACGATAGTCAACATCCCGGACTATCCAAAACGATAGTCATCATGCCGGACTATCCAAAACGATAGTCCCATGCCGGACTATCCAAAACGATAGTCCCCTTACCGGACTATCCAAAACGATAGTCCCCCTGCCGGACTATCCAAAACGATAGTCCCAATGCCAGACTATCCAAAACGATAGTCCCCATGCCGGACTATCCAAAACGATAGTCCCCATGCCGGACTATCGAAAACGATAGTCCCCATGCCGGACTATCCAAAACGATAGTCCCCATGCCGGACTATCCAAAACGATAGTCCACATGCCGGACTATCCAAAACGATAGTCCCCTTGCCGGACTATCCAAAACGATAGTCCCCATGCCGGACTATCCAAAACGATAGTCCCCATGCCGGACTATCCAAAACGATAGTCCCCATGCCGGACTATCCAAAACGATAGTCTTCATGCCGGACTAACCAAAACGATAGTCCCAAGGCTGGACTCTCCAAAACGATATTCCCTATGCCGGACTATCCAAAACGATAGTCCCAATGCAGGACTATCCAAAACGATAGTCCCCATGTTGGACTATCTAAAACGATAGTCCCCATGCCGGACTATCCAAAACGATAGTCCCCATGCCGGACTATCCAAAACGATAGTCCACATGCCGGACTATCCAAAACGATAGTCCCCATGCCGGACTATCCAAAACTATAGTCCCCATGCCGGACTATCCAAAAGGATAGTCCCCTTGCCGGACTATACAAAACGATAGTCCCCATGCCGGACTATTCAAAACGGTAGTCCCCATGCCGGACTATCCAAAACGATAGTCAACATGCCAAACTATCCAAAACGATAGTCAACATGCCGGACTATCCAAAACGATAGTCTCCATGCCGGACTATCCAAAACGATAGTCCCATGCCGGACTATCCAAAACGATAGTCCCCATGCCAGACTATCCAAAACGATAGTCCCCATGCTGGACTATCCAAAACGATAGTCCCCATGCCGGACTATCCAAAACGATAGTCTTCATGCCGGACTATCCAAAACGATATTCAACATGCCGGACTATCCAAAACGATAGTCTCCATGCCGGACTATCCAAAACGATAGTCCCCTTGTTGAACTATCCAAAACGATAGTCCCCATGCCGGACTATCCAAAACGATAGTCCCCATGCCGGACTATCCAAAACGATAGTCCCCATGCCGGACTATCGAAAACGATAGTCCCCATGCCGGACTATCCAAAACGATAGTCCCCATGCCGGACTATCCAAAACGATAGTCCACATGCCGGACTATCCAAAACGATAGTCCCCTTGCCGGACTATCCAAAACGATAGTCCCCATGCCGGACTATCCAAAACGATAGTCCCCATGCCGGACTATCCAAAACGATAGTCCCCATGCCGGACTATCCAAAACGATAGTCCCCATGCCGGACTAACCAAAACGATAGTCCCAAGGCTGGACTCTCCAAAACGATATTCCCTATGCCGGACTATCCAAAACGATAGTCCCAATGCAGGACTATCCAAAACGATAGTCCCCATGTTGGACTATCTAAAACGATAGTCCCCATGCCGGACTATCCAAAACGATAGTCCCCATGCCGGACTATCCAAAACGATAGTCCACATGCCGGACTATCCAAAACGATAGTCCCCATGCCGGACTATCCAAAACTATAGTCCCCATGCCGGACTATCCAAAAGGATAGTCCCCTTGCCGGACTATCCAAAACGATAGTCCCCATGCCGGACTATTCAAAACGGTAGTCCCCATGCCGGACTATCCAAAACGATAGTCAACATGCCAAACTATCCAAAACGATAGTCAACATGCCGGACTATCCAAAACGATAGTCTCCATGCCGGACTATCCAAAACGATAGTCCCATGCCGGACTATCCAAAACGATAGTCCCCATGCCAGACTATCCAAAACGATAGTCCCCATGCTGGACTATCCAAAACGATAGTCCCCATGCCGGACTATCCAAAACGATAGTCTTCATGCCGGACTATCCAAAACGATATTCAACATGCCGGACTATCCAAAACGATAGTCTCCATGCCGGACTATCCAAAACGATAGTCCCCTTGTTGAACTATCCAAAACGATAGTCCCCATGCCGGACTATCCAAAACGATAGTCCCCATGCCGGACTATCCAAAACGATAGTCTTCATGCCGGACTATCCAAAACGATATTCAACATGCCGGACTATCCAAAACGATAGTCTCCATGCCGGACTATCCAAAACGATAGTCCCCTTGTTGAACTATCCAAAACGATAGTCCCTATGCCGGACTATCCAAAACGATAGTCCCCATGCCGGACTATCCAAAACGATTGTCCCAATGCCGGACTATCCAAAACGATAGTCCCCATGCCGGACTATCCAAAACGATTGTCCCAATGCCGGACTATCCAAAACGATAGTCCCCATGCCGGACTATCCAAAACGATAGTCCCCATGCCGGACTATCCAAAACGATAGTCCCCATGCTGGACTATACAAAACGATAGTCCCCATGCCAGACTATCGAAAACGATAGTCCCCATGCCGGACTATCCAAAACGATAGTCCCCATGCCGGACTATCCAAAACGATAGTCCACATGCCGGACTATCCAAAACGATAGTCCCCATGCCGGACTATCCAAAACGATAGTCCCCATGCCGGACTATCCAAAACGATAGTCCCCATGCCGGACTATCTAAAACGATTGTCCCCATGCCGGACTATCCAAAACGATAGTCCCCATGACGGACTATCCAAAACGATAGTCCCCATGCCGGACTATCCAAAACGATAGTCCCCATGCCGGACTATCCAAAACGATAGTCCCCATGCCGGACTATCCAAAACGATAGTCCACATGCCGGACAATCCAAAACGATAGTCCCCATGCCGGACTATCCAAAACGATAGTACCCATGCCGGACTATCCTAAACGATAGTCCCCATGCCGGACTATATAAAACGATAGTCCCAATGCCGGACTATCCAAAACGATAGTCCCCACGCCGGACTATCCAAAACGGTAGTCCCCATGCCAGACTATCGAAAACGATAGTCCCCATGCCGGACTATCCAAAACGATAGTCCTCATGCTGGACTATCCAAAACGATAGTCCCCATGCCGGACTATCCAAAACGATAGTCCCCATGCCGGACTATCCAAAACGACAGTCCACATGCCGGACTATCCAAAAAGATAGTCCACATGCCGGACTATCCAAAACGATAGTCCCCATGCCGGACTATCCAAAACGATAGTACCCATGCCGGACTATCCTAAACGATAGTCCCCATGCCGGACTATATAAAACGATAGTCCCAATGCCGGACTATCCAAAACGATAGTCCCCATGCCGGACTATCCAAAACGATAGTCCCCATGACAGACTATCCAAAACGATAGTCCCTATGCCGGACTATCCAAAACGATAGTCCCCATGCTGGACTATCCAAAACGATAGTCCCCATGCCGGACGATCCAAAACGATAGTCCCCATGCCGGACTATCCAAAACGATAGTCCCCATGCCGGACTATCCAAAACGATAGTCAACATGCCGGACTATCCAAAACGATAGTCTTCATGCCGGACTATCCAAAACGATAGTCCCCATGTTCAACTATCCAAAACGATAGTCCCCATGCCGGACTATATAAAACGATAGTCCCAATGCTGAACTATATAAAACGATAGTCCCCATGCTGAACTATCCAAAACGATAGTCCCCATGCCGGACTATCCAAAACGATAGTCTCCATGCCGGACTAACCAAAACGATAGTCCCCATGCCGGACTATCCAAAACGGTAGTCAACATGCCGGACTATCCAAAACGATAGTCATCATGCCGGACTATCCAAAACGATAGTCCCATGCCGGACTATCCAAAACGATAGTCCCCGTGCCGGACTATCCAAAACGATAGTCCCCATGCCGGACTATCCAAAACGATAGTCCCAATCCTAGACTATCCAAAACGATAGTCCCCATGCCGTACTATCCAAAACGATAGTCCCCATGCCGGACTATTCAAAACGGTAGTCCCCATGCCGGACTATTAAAAACGATAGTCCCCATGCCGGACTATCCACAACGATAGTCCCCATGCCGGACTATCCAAAACGATAGTCCCAATGCTGGACTATCCAAAACGATAGTCCCCATGCCGGACTATCCAAAACGATAGTCCCCATGCTGGACTATCCAAAACGATAGTCCCCATGCCGGACTATCCAAAACGATAGTTCCCATGCCAGACTATCCAAAACGATAGTCCCCATGCTGGACTATCCAAAACGATAGTCCCCATGCCGGACTATCCAAAACGATAGTCCCCATGCCGGACTATCCAAAACGATAGTCCCCATGCCGGACTATCCAAAACGATATTCAACATGCCGGACTATCCAAAACGATAGTCTCTATGCCGGACTATCCAAAACGATAGTCCCCTTGTTGAACTATCCAAAACGATAGTCATCATGCCGGACTATCCAAAACGACAGTCCCATGCCGGACTATCCAAAACGATAGTCCCCATGCCGGACTATCCAAAACGATAGTCCCCATGCCGGACTATCCAAAGAGATTGTCCCAATGGCGGACTATCCAAAACGATAGTCCCCATGCCGGACTATCCAAAACGATAGTCTCCATGCCGGACTATCCAAAACGATAGTTTCCATGCCGGACTATCCAAAACGATAGTCCCCATGCCGGACTATCGAAAACGATAGTCCCCATGCCAGACTATCCAAAACGATAGTCCCCATGCCGGACTATCCAAAACGATAGTCCACATGCCGGACTATCCAAAACGATAGTCCCCATGCCGGACTATCCAAAACGATAGTCCCCATGCCGGACTATCCAAAACGATAGTCCCCATGCCGGACTATCCAAAACGATAGTCCCCATGCCGGACTATCCAAAACGATAGTCCCAAGGCCGGACTATCCAAAACGATAGTCCCAAAGCCGGACTATCCAAAACGATAGTCAACATGCCGGACTATCCAAAACGATAGTCCCCATGCCGGACTATATAGAACGATAGTCCCAATGCCGGACTATCCAAAACGATAGTCCCCATGCCGCACTATCCAAAACGATCTTCCCCATGACGGACTATCCAAAACGATAGTCCCAATGCCGGACTATCCAAAACGATAGCCCCCCTGCCGGACTATCCACAACGATAGTCCCCATGTCAGACTATCCAAAACGATTGTCCCCATGCCGGACTATCCAAAACGATAGTCCCCATGCCGGAATATCCAAAACGATAGTCCCCATGCCGGACTATCCAAAACGATAGTCAACATGCCGGACTATCCAAAACGATAGTCCCCATGCCGGACTATCCAATACAATAGTCCCTATGCCGGACTATCCAAAACTACATTCCCCATGCCGGACTATCCAAAACGATAGTCCACATGCCGGACTATCCAAAACGATAGTCCCCATGCAGGGATATCTAAAACGATAGTCCAAATGCCGGACTCTCCAAAACGATAGTCCCTATGCCGGACTATCCAAAACGATAGTCCCAATGCAGGACTATCCAAAACGATAGTCCCCATGTTGGACTATCCAAAACGATAGTCCCCATGCCGGACTATCTAAAACGATAGTCCCCATGCCGGACTATCCAAAATGATAGTCCCAATGCCGGACTGACCAAAACGATAGTCCCCATGCCGGACTATCCAAAACGATAGTCCCCATGCCGGACTATCCAAAACGATAGTCAACATGCCGGACTATCCAAAATGATAGTCCCATGCCGGACTATCCAAAATGATAGTCCCCATGCCGGACTATCCACAACGATAGTCCCCATGCCGGACTATCCAAAACGATAGTCCCAATGCCGGACTATCCAAAACGATAGTCAACATGCCGGACTATCCAAAATGATAGTCCCATGCCGGACTATCCAAAATGATAGTCCCCATGCCGGACTATCCACAACGATAGTCCCCATGCCGGACTATCCAAAACGATAGTCCCAATGCCGGACTATCCAAAACGATAGTCCCCATTCCTGATTATCCAAAACGATAGTCCCCATGCCGGAATATCCAAAACGATAGTCCCCATGCTGGACTATCCAAAACGATAGTCCCCATGCCGGACTATCCAAAACGATAGTCCCCATGCCGGACTATCTAAAACGATAGTCAACATGCCGGACTATCCAAAACGATAGTCATCATGCCGGAATATCCAAAACGATAGTCCCATGCCGGACTATCCAAAACGATAGTCCCCATGCCGGACTATCCAAAACGATAGTCCCCATGCCGGACTATCCAAAACGATAGTCCCCATGCCGGACTATCCAAAACGATAGTCCCAATGCCAGACTATCCAACACGATAGTCCCCATGCCGGACTATCCCAAACGATAGTCCCAATGCCGGACTATCCAAAACGATAGTCCCCGTGCCGGACTATCCAAAACGATAGTCCCCATGCCGGACTATCCAAAACGATAGTCCCCATGCCGGACTATCCAAAACGATAGTCCCTATGCCGGACTATCGAAAACGATAGTCCCCATGCCGGACTATCCAAAACGATAGTCCTCATGCCGGACTATCCAAAACGATAGTCATCATGTCGGACTATCCAAAACGATAGTCCCGATGCCGGACTATCCAAAACGATAGTCCCAATGCCGGATTATCCAAAACGATAGCCCCCCTGCCGGACTATCCAAAACGATAGTCCCCATGTCAGACTATCCAAAACGATTGTCCCCATGCCGGACTATCCAAAACGATAGTCCCCATGCCGGACTATCCAAAACAATAGTCCCCATGCCGGACTATCCAAAACGATAGTCCCCATGCCGGACTATCCAAAACGATAGTCCCCATGCCGGACTATCCAAAACGATAGTCCCAATGCCGGACTACCCAAAACGATAGTCCCCATGCCGGACTATCCAAAACGACAGTCCCCATGCCGGACTATCCAAAACGATAGTCCACATGCCGGACTATCCAAAACGATAGTCCCCATGCAGGGATATCCAAAACGATAGTTTAAATGCCGGACTCTCCAAAACGATAGTCCCTATGCCGGACTATCCAAAACGATAGTCCCAATGCAGGACTATCCAAAACAATAGTCCCCATGTTGGACTATCTAAAACGATAGTCCCCATGCCGGACTATCCAAAACGATAGTCCCCATGCAAGACTATCCAAAACGATAGTCCCTATGCCGGACTATCCAAAACGATTGTCCCCATGCTGGACTATCCAAAACGATAGTCCCCATGCCGGACGATCCAAAACGATAGTCCCCATGCCGGACTATCCAAAACGATAGTCCCCATGCCGGACTATCCAAAACGATAGTCAACATGCCGGACTATCCAAAACGATAGTCTTCATGCCGGACTATCCAAAACGATAGTCCCCATGTTGAACTATCCAAAACGATAGTCCCCATGCCGGACTATATAAAACGATAGTCCCCATGCTGAACTATATAAAACGATAGTCCCCATGCTGAACTATCCAAAACGATAGTCCCCATGCCGGACTATCCAAAACGATAGTCTCCATGCCGGACTATCCAAAACGATAGTCCCCATGCCGGACTATCCAAAACGGTAGTCCCCATGCCGGACTATCCAAAACGATAGTCAACATGCCGGACTATCCAAAACGATAGTCAACATGCCGGACTATCCAAAACGATAGTCATCATGCCGGACTATCCAAAAAGATAGTCCCATGCCGGACTATCCAAAACGATAGTCCCCGTGCCGGACTATCCAAAACGATAGTCCCCATGCCGGACTATCCAAAACGATAGTCCCAATCCTAGACTATCCAAAACGATAGTCCCCATGCCGGACTATCCAAAACGATAGTCCCCATGCCGGACTATCGAAAACGATAGTCCCCATGCCGGACTATCCAAAACGATAGTCCTCATTCCGGACTATCCAAAACGATAGTCCCCATGCCGGACTATCCAAAACGATAGTCCCCATACCGGACTATCCAAAACGATAGTCCCCATGCCGGACTATCCAAAACGATAGTCCCCGTGCCGGACTATCCAAAACGATAGTCCCCATGCCGGACTATCCAAAACGATAGTCCCAATCCTAGACTATCCAAAACGATAGTCCCCATGCCGGACTATCCAAAACGATAGTCCCCATGCCGGACTATCGAAAACGATAGTCCCCATGCCGGACTATCCAAAACGATAGTCCCCATGCCGGACTATCCAAAACGATAGTCCCCATGCCGGACTATCCAAAACGATAGTCCCCATACCGGACTATCCAAAACGATAGTCCCCATGCCGGACTATCCAAAACGATAGTCCCCATGCCGGACTATCCAAAACGATAGTCCCCATGCCGGACTATATAAAACGATAGTCCCAATGCCGGACTATCCAAAACGATAGTCCCCATGTCAGACTATCCAAAACGATTGTCTCCATGCCGGACTATCCAAAACGATAGTCCCCATGCCGTACTATCCAAAACGATAGTCCCCATGCCGGACTATTCAAAACGGTAGTCCCCATGCCGGACTATCCAAAACGATAGTCCCCATGCCGGACTATCCACAACGATAGTCCCCATGCCGGACTATCCAAAACGATAGTCCCAATGCTGGACTATCCAAAACGATAGTCCCCATGCCGGACTATCCAAAACGATAGTCCCCATGCCGGACTATCCAAAACGATAGTCCCCATGCCGGACTATCCAAAACGATAGTTCCCATGCCAGACTATCCAAAACGATAGTCCCCATGCTGGACTATCCAAAACGATAGTCCCCATGCCGGACTATCCAAAACGATAGTCCCCATGCCGGACTATCCAAAACGATAGTCCCCATGCCGGACTATCCAAAACGATAGTCATCATGCCGGACTATCCAAAACGACAGTCCCATGCCGGACTATCCAAAACGACAGTCCCATGCCGGACTATCCAAAACGATAGTCCCCATGCCGGACTATCCAAAACGATAGTCCCCATGCCGGACTATCCAAAACGATAGTCCCCATGCCGGACTATCCAAAACGATAGTCCCCATGCCGGACTATCCAAAACGATAGTCCCCATGCCGGACTATCCAAAACGATAGTCCCAAGGCCGGACTATCCAAAACGATAGTCCCAAAGCCGGACTATCCAAAACGATAGTCAACATGCCGGACTATCCAAAACGATAGTCCCCATGCCGGACTATATAGAACGATAGTCCCAATGCCGGACTATCCAAAACGATAGTCCCCATGCCGATCTATCCAAAACGATATTCCCCATGACGGACTATCCAAAACGATAGTCCCAATGTTGGACTATCCAAAACGATAGCCCCCCTGCCGGACTATCCACAACGATAGTCCCCATGTCAGACTATCCAAAACGATTGTCCCCATGCCGGACTATCCAAAACGATAGTCCCCATGCCGGAATATCCAAAACGATAGTCCCCATGCCGGACTATCCAAAACGATAGTCAACATGCCGGACTATCCAAAACGATAGTCCCCATGCCGGACTATCCAATACGATAGTCCCTATGCCGGACTATCCAAAACTACATTCCCCATGCCGGACTATCCAAAACGATAGTCCACATGCCGGACTATCCAAAACGATAGTCCCCATGCAGGGATATCTAAAACGATAGTCCAAATGCCGGACTCTCCAAAACGATAGTCCCTATGCCGGACTATCCTAAACGATAGTCCCAATGCAGGACTATCCAAAACGATAGTCCCCATGTTGGACTATCCAAAACGATAGTCCCCATGCCGGACTATCCAAAACGATAGTCCCAATGCCGGATTATCCAAAACGATAGCCCCCCTGCCGGACTATCCAAAACGATAGTCCCCATGTCAGACTATCCAAAACGATTGTCCCCATGCCGGACTATCCAAAACGATAGTCCCCATGCCGGACTATCCAAAACAATAGTCCCCATGCCGGACTATCCAAAACGATAGTCCCCATGCCGGACTATCCAAAACGATAGTCCCCATGCCGGACTATCCAAAACGATAGTCATCATGTCGGACTATCCAAAACGATAGTCCCCATGCCGGACTATCTAAAACGATAGTCCCCATGCCGGACTATCCAAAACGATAGTCCCCATGCCGGACTATCCAAAACGATAGTCCCTATGCCGGACTATCGAAAACGATAGTCCCCATGCCGGACTATCCAAAACGATAGTCCCCATGCCGGACTATCCAAAACGATAGTCATCATGTCGGACTATCCAAAACGATAGTCCCGATGCCGGACTATCCAAAACGATAGTCCCAATGCCGGATTATCCAAAACGATAGCCCCCCTGCCGGACTATCCAAAACGATAGTCCCCATGTCAGACTATCCAAAACGATTGTCCCCATGCCGGACTATCCAAAACGATAGTCCCCATGCCGGACTATCCAAAACAATAGTCCCCATGCCGGACTATCCAAAACGATAGTCCCCATGCCGGACTATCCAAAACGATAGCCCCCCTGCCGGACTATCCAAAACGATAGTCCCCATGTCAGACTATCCAAAACGATTGTCCCCATGCCGGACTATCCAAAACGATAGTCCCCATGCCGGACTATCCAAAACAATAGTCCCCATGCCGGACTATCCAAAACGATAGTCCCCATGCCGGACTATCCAAAACGATAGTCCCCATGCCGGACTATCCAAAACGATAGTCCCTATGCCGGACTATCGAAAACGATAGTCCCCATGCCGGACTATCCAAAACGATAGTCCCCATGCCGGACTATCCAAAACGATAGTCATCATGTCGGACTATCCAAAACGATAGTCCCGATGCCGGACTATCCAAAACGATAGTCCCAATGCCGGATTATCCAAAACGATAGCCCCCCTGCCGGACTATCCAAAACGATAGTCCCCATGTCAGACTATCCAAAACGATTGTCCCCATGCCGGACTATCCAAAACGATAGTCCCCATGCCGGACTATACAAAACAATAGTCCCCATGCCGGACTATCCAAAACGATAGTCCCCATGCCGGACTATCCAAAACGATAGTCCCCATGCCGGACTATCTAAAACGATAGTCCCATGCCGGACTATCCAAAATGATAGTCCCCATGCCGGACTATCCACAACGATAGTCCCCATGCCGGACTATCCAAAACGATAGTCCCAATGCCGGACTATCCAAAACGATAGTCCCCATTCCTGATTATCCAAAACGATAGTCCCCATGCCGGAATATCCAAAAAGATAGTCCCCATGCTGGACTATCCAAAACGATAGTCCCCATGCCGGACTATCCAAAACGATAGTCCCCATGCCGGACTATCTAAAACGATAGTCAACATGCCGGACTATCCAAAACGATAGTCATCATGCCGGAATATCCAAAACGATAGTCCCATGCCGGACTATCCAAAACGATAGTCCCCATGCCGGACTATCCAAAACGATAGTCCCCATGCCGGACTATCCAAAACGATAGTCCCCATGCCGGACTATCCAAAACGATAGTCCCAATGCCAGACTATCCAACACGATAGTCCCCATGCCGGACTATCCCAAACGATAGTCCCCATGCCGGACTATCCAAAACGATAGTCCCCGTGCCGGACTATCCAAAACGATAGTCCCCATGCCGGACTATCCAAAACAATAGTCCCCATGCCGGACTATCCAAAACGATAGTCCCTATGCCGGACTATCGAAAACGATAGTCCCCATGCCGGACTATCCAAAACGATAGTCCCCATGCCGGACTATCCAAAACGATAGTCATCATGTCGGACTATCCAAAACGATAGTCCCGATGCCGGACTATCCAAAACGATAGTCCCAATGCCGGATTATCCAAAACGATAGCCCCCCTGCCGGACTATCCAAAACGATAGTCCCCATGTCAGACTATCCAAAACGATTGTCCCCATGCCGGACTATCCAAAACGATAGTCCCCATTCCTGATTATCCAAAACGATAGTCCCCATGCCGGAATATCCAAAAAGATAGTCCCCATGCTGGACTATCCAAAACGATAGTCCCCATGCCGGACTATCCAAAACGATAGTCCCCATGCCGGACTATCTAAAACGATAGTCAACATGCCGGACTATCCAAAACGATAGTCATCATGCCGGAATATCCAAAACGATAGTCCCATGCCGGACTATCCAAAACGATAGTCCCCATGCCGGACTATCCAAAACGATAGTCCCCATGCCGGACTATCCAAAACGATAGTCCCCATGCCGGACTATCCAAAACGATAGTCCCAATGCCAGACTATCCAACACGATAGTCCCCATGCCGGACTATCCCAAACGACTATCGTTTTGGATAGTCCGGCATGGGGACTATCGTTTTGGATAGTCCGGCATTGGGACTATCGTTTTGGATAGTCCGGCATAAGGACTATCGTTTTAGATAGTCCGGCAAGGGGACTATCGTTTTGGATAGTCCGGCATGGGGACTATTGTTTTGGATAGTCCAGCATGGGGACTATCGTTTTGGATAGTCCGGCATTGGGACTATCATTTTGGATAGTCCGGCATAGGGACTATCGTTTTGGATAGTCCGGCATGGGGACTATCGTTTTAGATAGTCCAACATGGGGACTATCGTTTTGGATAGTCCCCATGCCGGACTATCCAAAACGATAGTCCCCGTGCCGGACTATCCAAAACGATAGTCCCCATGCCGGACTATCCAAAACGATAGTCCCCATGCCGGACTATCCAAAACGATAGTCCCTATGCCGGACTATCGAAAACGATAGTCCCCATGCCGGACTATCCAAAACGATAGTCCCCATGCCGGACTATCCAAAACGATAGTCATCATGTCGGACTATCCAAAACGATAGTCCCGATGCCGGACTATCCAAAACGATAGTCCCAATGCCGGATTATCCAAAACGATAGCCCCCCTGCCGGACTATCCAAAACGATAGTCCCCATGTCAGACTATCCAAAACGATTGTCCCCATGCCGGACTATCCAAAACGATAGTCCCCATGCCGGACTATCCAAAACGATAGTCCCCGTGCCGGACTATCCAAAACGATAGTCCCCATGCCGGACTATCCAAAACGATAGTCCCCATGCCGGACTATCCAAAACGATAGTCCCTATGCCGGACTATCGAAAACGATAGTCCCCATGCCGGACTATCCAAAACGATAGTCCCCATGCCGGACTATCCAAAACGATAGTCATCATGTCGGACTATCCAAAACGATAGTCCCGATGCCGGACTATCCAAAACGATAGTCCCAATGCCGGATTATCCAAAACGATAGCCCCCCTGCCGGACTATCCAAAACGATAGTCCCCATGTCAGACTATCCAAAACGATTGTCCCCATGCCGGACTATCCAAAACGATAGTCCCCATGCCGGACTATCCAAAACGATAGTCCCCGTGCCGGACTATCCAAAACGATAGTCCCCATGCCGGACTATCCAAAACGATAGTCCCCATGCCGGACTATCCAAAACGATAGTCCCTATGCCGGACTATCGAAAACGATAGTCCCCATGCCGGACTATCCAAAACGATAGTCCCCATGCCGGACTATCCAAAACGATAGTCATCATGTCGGACTATCCAAAACGATTGTCCCCATGCCGGACTATCCAAAACGATAGTCCCCATGCCGGACTATCCAAAACAATAGTCCCCATGCCGGACTATCCAAAACGATAGTCCCCATGCCGGACTATCCAAAACGATAGTCCCCATGCCGGACTATCCAAAACGATAGTCCCCATGCCGGACTACCCAAAACGATAGTCCCCATGCCGGACTATCCAAAACGACAGTCCCCATGCCGGACTATCCAAAACGATAGTCCACATGCCGGACTATCCAAAACGATAGTCCCCATGCAGGGATATCCAAAACGATAGTTTAAATGCCGGACTCTCCAAAACGATAGTCCCTATGCCGGACTATCCAAAACGATAGTCCCAATGCAGGACTATCCAAAACGATAGTCCCCATGTTGGACTATCTAAAACGATAGTCCCCATGCCGGACTATCCAAAACGATAGTCCCTATGCCGGACTATCCAAAATGATAGTCCCAATGCCGGACTATCCAAAACGATAGTCCCCATGCTGGACTATCCAAAACAATAGTCCCCATGCCGGACTATCCAAAACGATAGTCCCCTTGCCGGACTATCTAAAACGATAGTCCTTATGCCGGACTATCCAAAACGATAGTCCCAATGCCGGACTATCCAAAACGATAGTCCCCATGCCGGACTATCCAAAACGATAGTCCCCATGCCGGACTATCTAAAACGATAGTCCTAATGCCGGACTATCCAAAACGATAGTCTTCATGTTAGACTATCCAAAACGATAGTCCCCATGCCGGACTATCCAAAACGATCGTCCCAATGCCGGACTATCCAAAACGATAGTCCCCATGCCGGACTATCCAAAACGATAGTTTCCATGCCGGACTATCCAAAACGATAGTCAACATGCCGGACTATCCAAAACGATAGTCAAATGCCGGACTATCCAAAACGATTATCCCAATGCCGGACTATCCAAAACGATAGTCCCCATGTCGGACTATCCAAAACGATAGTCCCGTAGCCAGACTATCCAAAACGATAGTCCTCCCACCGGACTATCCAAAACGATAGTCCCCATGCCGGACAATCCAAAACGATAGTCCCCATGTCGGACTATCCAAAACGATGGTCCCTATGCCGGACTATCCAAAACAATAGTCCTCATGTTGGACTATCTAAAACGATAGTCCCCATGCCGGACTATCCAAAACGATAGTCCCCATGCCGGACTATCAAAAAGGATAGTCCCCATGCCGGACTATCCAAAACGATAGTCCCCATGCCGAAATATCCAAAACGATAGTCCCCATGTCGGACTATCTAAAACGATAGTCAACATGCCGGACTATCCAAAACGATAGTCATCATGCCGGACTATCCAAAACGATAGTCCCATGCCGGACTATCCAAAACGATAGTCCCCGTTCCGGACTATCCAAAACGATAGTCCCCATGCCGGACTATCCAAAACGATAGTCCCCATGCCGGACTATCCAAAACGATAGTCCCCATGCCGGACTATCCAAAACGATAGTCCCCATGCCGGACTATCCAAAACGATAGTCCCCATGCCGGACTATCCAAAACGATAGTCCCCATGCCGGACTATCCAAAACGATAGTCCCCATGCCGGACTATCCAAAACGATAGTCCCAATGCCGGACTATCCGAAACGATAGTCCCGATGCCGGACTATATAAAACGATAGTGACAATCCCGGACTATCCAAAACGATAGTCCCCATGCCGGACTATCCAAAACGGTAGTCCCCATGCCGGACTATCCAAAACGATTGTCCCCATGCCGGACTATCCAAAACGATTGTCCCCATGCCGGACTATCCAAAACGATAGTCCCCATGCCGGACTATCCAAAAAGATAGTCCCCATGCCGGACTATTTAAAACGATAGTCCACATGCCGGGCTATCCAAAACGAAAGTCCCCATGCCGGACTATCTAAAACGATAGTCCTAATGCCGGACTATCCAAAACGATAGTCTTCATGTTAGACTATCCAAAACGATAGTCCCCATGCCGGACTATCCAAAACGATCGTCCCAATGCCGGACTATCCAAAACGATAGTCCCCATGCCGGACTATCCAAAACGATAGTTTCCATGCCGGACTATCCAAAACGATAGTCAACATGCCGGACTATCCAAAACGATAGTCAAATGCCGGACTATCCAAAACGATTATCCCAATGCCGGACTATCCAAAACGATAGTCCCCATGTCGGACTATCCAAAACGATAGTCCCGTAGCCGGACTATCCAAAACGATAGTCCTCCCACCGGACTATCCAAAACGATAGTCCCCATGCCGGACAATCCAAAACGATGGTCCCTATGCCGGACTATCCAAAACAATAGTCCTCATGTTGGACTATCTAAAACGATAGTCCCCATGCCGGACTATCCAAAACGATAGTCCCCATGCCGGACTATCAAAAAGGATAGTCCCCATGCCGGACTATCCAAAACGATAGTCCCCATGCCGAACTATCCAAAACGATAGTCCCCATGTCGGACTATCTAAAACGATAGTCAACATGCCGGACTATCCAAAACGATAGTCATTATGCCGGACTATCCAAAACGATAGTCCCATGCCGGACTATCCAAAACGATAGTCCCCATGCCGGACTATCCAAAACGATAGTCCCCATGCCGGACTATCCAAAACGATAGTCCCCATGCCGGACTATCCAAAACGATAGTCCCCATGCCGGACTATCCAAAACGATAGTCCCAATGCCGGACTATCCGAAACGATAGTCCCGATGCCGGACTATATAAAACGATAGTGACAATCCCGGACTATCCAAAACGATAGTCCCCATGCCGGACTATCCAAAACGGTAGTCCCCATGCCGGACTATCCAAAACGATAGTCCCCATGCCGGACTATCCAAAACGATAGTCCCCATGTCGGACTATCCAAAACGATAGTCCCCATGCCGGACTATCAAAAAGGATAGTCCCCATGCCGGACTATCCAAAACGATAGTCCCCATGCCGAACTATCCAAAACGATAGTCCCCATGTCGGACTATCTAAAACGATAGTCAACATGCCGGACTATCCAAAACGATAGTCATCATGCCGGACTATCCAAAACGATAGTCCCATGCCGGACTATCCAAAACGATAGTCCCCGTTCCGGACTATCCAAAACGATAGTCCCCATGCCGGACTATCCAAAACGATAGTCCCCATGCCGGACTATCCAAAACGATAGTCCCCATGCCGGACTATCCAAAACGATAGTCCCCATGCCGGACTATCCAAAACGATAGTCCCCATGCCGGACTATCCAAAACGATAGTCCCCATGCCGGACTATCCAAAACGATAGTCCCCATGCCGGACTATCCAAAACGATAGTCCCAATGCCGGACTATCCGAAACGATAGTCCCGATGCCGGACTATATAAAACGATAGTGACAATCCCGGACTATCCAAAACGATAGTCCCCATGCCGGACTATCCAAAACGGTAGTCCCCATGCCGGACTATCCAAAACGATTGTCCCCATGCCGGACTATCCAAAACGATTGTCCCCATGCCGGACTATCCAAAACGATAGTCCCCATGCCGGACTATCCAAAAAGATAGTCCCCATGCCGGACTATTTAAAACGATAGTCCACATGCCGGGCTATCCAAAACGAAAGTCCCCATGCCGGACTATCTAAAACGATAGTCCTAATGCCGGACTATCCAAAACGATAGTCTTCATGTTAGACTATCCAAAACGATAGTCCCCATGCCGGACTATCCAAAACGATCGTCCCAATGCCGGACTATCCAAAACGATAGTCCCCATGCCGGACTATCCAAAACGATAGTTTCCATGCCGGACTATCCAAAACGATAGTCAACATGCCGGACTATCCAAAACGATAGTCAAATGCCGGACTATCCAAAACGATTATCCCAATGCCGGACTATCCAAAACGATAGTCCCCATGTCGGACTATCCAAAACGATAGTCCCGTAGCCGGACTATCCAAAACGATAGTCCTCCCACCGGACTATCCAAAACGATAGTCCCCATGCCGGACAATCCAAAACGATGGTCCCTATGCCGGACTATCCAAAACAATAGTCCTCATGTTGGACTATCTAAAACGATAGTCCCCATGCCGGACTATCCAAAACGATAGTCCCCATGCCGGACTATCAAAAAGGATAGTCCCCATGCCGGACTATCCAAAACGATAGTCCCCATGCCGAACTATCCAAAACGATAGTCCCCATGTCGTACTATCTAAAACGATAGTCAACATGCCGGACTATCCAAAACGATAGTCATTATGCCGGACTATCCAAAACGATAGTCCCATGCCGGACTATCCAAAACGATAGTCCCCGTTCCGGACTATCCAAAACGATAGTCCCCATGCCGGACTATCCAAAACGATAGTCCCCATGCCGGACTATCCAAAACGATAGTCCCCATGCCGGACTATCCAAAACGATAGTCCCCATGCCGGACTATCCAAAACGATAGTCCCCATGCCGGACTATCCAAAACGATAGTCCCCATGCCGGACTATCCAAAACGATAGTCCCCATGCCGGACTATCCAAAACGATAGTCCCAATGCCGGACTATCCGAAACGATAGTCCCGATGCCGGACTATATAAAACGATAGTGACAATCCCGGACTATCCAAAACGATAGTCCCCATGCCGGACTATCCAAAACGGTAGTCCCCATGCCGGACTATCCAAAACGATTGTCCCCATGCCGGACTATCCAAAACGATTGTCCCCATGCCGGACTATCCAAAACGATAGTCCCCATGCCGGACTATCCAAAAAGATAGTCCCCATGCCGGACTATTTAAAACGATAGTCCACATGCCGGGCTATCCAAAACGAAAGTCCCCATGCCGGACTATCCAAAACGATAGTCCCCATGCCGGACTATCCAAAACGATAGTCCCCATGTCGGACTATCCAAAACGATAGTCCCGTAGCCGGACTATCCAAAACGATAGTCCTCCCACCGGACTATCCAAAACGATAGTCCCCATGCCGGACAATCCAAAACGATAGTCCCCATGTCGGACTATCCAAAACGATGGTCCCTATGCCGGACTATCCAAAACAATAGTCCTCATGTTGGACTATCTAAAACGATAGTCCCCATGCCGGACTATCCAAAACGATAGTCCCCATGCCGGACTATCAAAAAGGATAGTCCCCATGCCGGACTATCCAAAAAGATAGTCCCCATGCCGAACTATCCAAAACGATAGTCCCCATGTCGGACTATCTAAAACGATAGTCAACATGCCGGACTATCCAAAACGATAGTCATCATGCCGGACTATCCAAAACGATAGTCCCATGCCGGACTATCCAAAACGATAGCCCCCGTTCCGGACTATCCAAAACGATAGTCCCCATGCCGGACTATCCAAAACGATAGTCCCCATGCCGGACTATCCAAAACGATAGTCCCCATGCCGGACTATCCAAAACGATAGTCCCCATGCCGGACTATCCAAAACGATAGTCCCCATGCCGGACTATCCAAAACGATAGTCCCCATGCCGGACTATCCAAAACGATAGTCCCCATGCCGGACTATCCAAAACGATAGTCCCCATGCCGGACTATCCAAAAGGATAGTCCCAATGCCGGACTATCCGAAACGATAGTCCCGATGCCGGACTATATAAAACGATAGTGACAATCCCGGACTATCCAAAACGATAGTCCCCATGCCGGACTATCCAAAACGGTAGTCCCCATGCCGGACTATCCAAAACGATTGTCCCCATGCCGGACTATCCAAAACGATTGTCCCCATGCCGGACTATCCAAAACGATAGTCCCCATGCCGGACTATCCAAAAAGATAGTCCCCATGCCGGACTATTTAAAACGATAGTCCACATGCCGGGCTATCCAAAACGAAAGTCCCCATGCCGGACTATCCAAAACGATAGTCCCCATGCCGGACTATCCAAAACGATAGTCCCCATGCCGAACTATCCTAAACGATAGTCAACATGCCGGACTATCCAAAACGATAGTCCCAATGCCGGACTATCCAAAACGATAGTCCCCATGTTGGACTATCCAAAACGAGAGTCCCCATGCCGGACTATCCAAAACGATATTCCCCATGCCGGACTATCCAAAACGATAGTCCCCATGCCGGACTATCCAAAACGATAGTCAACATGCCGGACTATCCAAAACAATAGTCCCCATGCCGGACTATCCAAAACGATAGTCCCCATGCCGGACTATCCAAAACGATAGTCAACTTGCCGGACTATCCAAAACAATAGTCCCCATGCCGGACTATCCAAAACGATAGTCCCCATGCCGGACTATCCAAAACGATAGTCCCCATGCCGGATTATCCAAAACGATAGTCCCCATGCCGGACTATCCAAAACGATAGTCCCCATGCCGGACTATCCAAAACGATAGTCCCCATGTCGGACTATGCAAAACGATAGTCCCCATGCCGGACTATCCAAAACGATAGTTTCCATGCCGGACTATCCAAAACGATAGTCCCCATGACGGACTATCCAAAACGATAGTCCCAATTTAGGACTATCCAAAATGATAGTCTTCATGCCGGACTATCCAAAAAGATAGTCACCATGCAGGACTATCCAAAACGATAGTCCCAATGCCGGACTATCCAAAACGATAGTCCCCATGTCGGACTATCCAAAATGATAGTCCCCATGCCGGACTATCCAAAACGATAGTCCCCATGCCGGACTATCCAAAACGATAGTCTTCATGTCGGACTATCCAAAACGATAGTCCCAATGCCGGACTATCCAAAACGATAGTCCCAATGCTGGACTATCCAAAACGATAGCCCCCCAGCCGGACTATCCAAAACGATAGTCCCCATGTCAGACTATCCAAAACGATTGTCCCCATGCCGGACTATCCAAAACGATATTCCCCATGCCGGACTATCCAAAACGATAGTCCCCATGACGGACTATTCAAAACGATAGTCAACATGCCGGACTATCCAAAACAATAGTCCCCATGCCGGACTATCCAAAACGATAGTCCCTATGCCGGACTATCCAAAACGATAGTACTTATGCCGGACTATCCAAAACGATAGTCCCCATGCCGGACTATCCACAACGATAGTCCCCATGCCGGATTATCCAAAATGATAGTCCCAATGCCGGACTATCCAAAACGATAGTCCCCATATAGGACTATCCAAAACGATAGTCCCCATGCCGGACTATCCAAAACGATAGTCCACATGCCGGACTATCCAAAACGATAGACCCCATGCCGGACTATCCAAAACGATAGTCCCCATGCCGGACTATCCAAAACGATAGTCCCCATGCCGGACTATCCAAAACGATAGTCAACATGCCGGACTATCCAGAACGATAGTCCCAATGCCGGACTATCCAAAACGATAGTCCCCATGTTGGACTATCCAAAACGATAGTCTCCATGCCGGACTATCCAAAACGATAGTCCCCATGCCGGACTATCCAAATCGATAGTCCCCATGCCGGACTATCCAAAACGATAGTCCCCATGCAGGACTATCCAAAACGATAGTCCCAATGCCGGACTATCCAAAACGATAGTCCCCATGTCGGACTATCCAAAAAGATAGTCCCCATGCAGGACTATCCAAAACGATAGTCCCCATGCCGGACTATCCAAAACGATAGTCCCCATGTCGGACTATCCAAAATGATAGTCCCCATGCCGGACTATATAAAACGATAGTCCCTATGCCGGACTATCCAAAACGATAGTCCCCATGCCTGACTATCCAAAACGATAGTCCCCATGCCTGACTATCCAAAACGATAGTCCCCATGCAGGACTATCCAAAACGATAGTCCTTTTACCTGACTATCCAAAACGATAGTTCCCATGCCGGACTATCCAAAACGATAGTCCCAATGCTGGACTATCCAAAACGATAGTCCCCATGCTGGACTATCCAAAACGATAGTCCCAATGCCGGACTATCCAAAACGATAGTCCCCATGCCGGACTATATAAAACGATAGTCCCAATGCCGGACTATCCAAAACGATAGTCTTCATGTCGGACTATCCCAAACGATAGTCCCCATGCAGACTATCCAAAACGATCGTCCCAATGACGGACTATCCAAAACGATAGTCCCAATGCCGGACTATCCAAAACGATAGCCCCCCTGCCGGACTATCCAAAACGATAGTCCCCATGTCAGACTATCCAAAACGTTTGTCCCCATGCCGGACTATCCAAAACGATAGTCCCCATGCCGGACTATCCAAAACGATAGTCCCCATGCCGGACTATTAAAAACGATAGTCAACATGCCGGACTATCCAAAACGATAGTCCCAATGCCGGACTATCCAAAACGATAGTCCCCATGCCGGACTATCCAAAACGATAGTCCCCATGCCGGACTATTCAAAACAATAGTCCCCATGCCGGACTATCCAAAACGGTAGTCCCCATGCCGGACTATCCAAAACGATAGTCAACATGCCGGACTATCCAAAACGTTAGTCAACATGCAGGACTATCCAAAACGATAGTCAACATGCCGGACTATCCAAAACGTTAGTCAACATGCAGGACTATCCAAAACGATAGTCCCATGCCGGACTATCCAAAACGATAGTCCCCATGTCGGACTATCCAAAATGATAGTCCCCATGCCGGACTATCCAAAACGATAGTCCCCATTCCGGACTATCCAAAACGATAGTCCCCATGCCGGACTATATAAAACGATAGTCCCAATGCCGGACTATCCAAAACGATAGTCTTCATGTCGGACTATCCAAAACGATAGTCCCCATGCCGGACTATCCAAAACGATCGTCCCAATGACGGAATATCCAAAACGATATTCCCAATGCCGGACTATCCAAAACGATAGCCCCCCTGCCGGACTATCCAAAACGATAGTCCCCATGTCAGACTATCCAAAACGATTGTCCCCATGCCGGACTATCCAAAACGATATTCCCCATGCCGGACTATCCAAAACGATAGTCCCCATGACGGACTATCCAAAACGATAGTCTACATGCCGGACTATCCAAAACAATAGTCCCCATGCCGGACTATCCAAAACGATAGTCCCCATGTCGGACTATTAAAAAAGATAGTCCCCATGCAGGACTATCCAAAACGATAGTCCCAATGCCGGACTATCCAAAACGATAGTCCCCATGTCGGACTATCCAAAATGATAGTCCCCATGCCGGACTATCCAAAACGATAGTCCCTATGCCGGACTATCCAAAACGATAGTCCCCATGCCTGACTATCCAAAACGATAGTCCCCATGCCTGACTATCCAAAACGATAGTCCCCATGCCTGACTATCCAAAACGATAGTCCCCATGCAGGACTATCCAAAACGATAGTCCTTGTGCCTGACTATCCAAAACGATAGTCCCCATGCCGGACTATCCAAAACGATAGTCCCAATGCTGGACTATCCAAAACGATAGTCCCCATGCCGGACTATCCAAAACGATAGTCCCCATGCCGGACTATATAAAACGATAGTCCCAATGCCGGACTATCCAAAACGATAGTCTTCATGTCGGACTATCCCAAACGATAGTCCCCATGCGGACTATCCAAAACGATCGTCCCGATGACGGACTATCCAAAACGATAGTCCCAATGCCGGACTATCCAAAACGATAGCCCCCTGCCGGACTATCCAAAACAATAGTCCCCATGTCAGACTATCCAAAACGTTTGTCCCCATGCCGGACTATCCAAAACGATAGTCCCCATGCCGGACTATCCAAAACGATAGTCCCCATGCCGGACTATCCAAAACGATAGTCCCCATGTCGGACTATCCAAAACGATAGTCCCCATGCCGGACTATTCAAAACAATAGTCCCCATGCCGGACTATCCAAAACGGTAGTCCCCATGCCGGACTATCCAAAACGATAGTCAACATGCCGGACTATTCAAAACGATAGTCCCAATGCCGGACTATCCAAAACGATAGTCCCCATGTCGGACTATCCAAAACGATAGTCCCCATGCCGGACTATTCAAAACAATAGTCCCCATGCCGGACTATCCAAAACGGTAGTCCCCATGCCGGACTATCCAAAACGATAGTCAACATGCCGGACTATCCAAAACGTTAGTCAACATGCAGGACTATCCAAAACGATAGTCTCCATGCCGGACTATCCAAAACGATAGTCCCATGCCGGACTATCCAAAACGATAGTCCCCATGTCGGACTATCCAAAATGATAGTCCCCATGCCGGACTATCCAAAACGATAGTCCCCATGCCGGACTATCCAAAACGATAGTCTTCATGTCGGACTATCCAAAACGATAGTCCCCATGCCGGACTATATAAAACGATAGTCCCAATGCCGGACTATCCAAAACGATAGTCTTCATGTCGGACTATCCAAAACGATAGTCCCCATGCCGGACTATCCAAAACGATTGTCCCCATGCCGGACTATCCAAAACGATATTCCCCATGCCGGACTATCCAAAACGATATTCCCCGTGCCGGACTATCCAAAAAGATAGTCCCATGCCGGACTATTTAAAACGATAGTCCACATGCCGGGCTATCCTAAACGAAAGTCCCCATGCCGGACTATCCAAAACGATAGTCCCCATGCCGGACTATCCAAAACGATAGTCCCCATGCCGAACTATCCTAAACGATAGTCAACATGCCGGACTATCCAAAACGATAGTCCCAATGCCGGACTATCCAAAACGATAGTCCCCATGTTGGACTATCCAAAACGAGAGTCCCCATGCCGGACTATCCAAAACGATATTCCCCATGCCGGACTATCCAAAACGATAGTCCCCATGCCGGACTATCCAAAACGATAGTCAACATGCCGGACTATCCAAAACAATAGTCCCCATGCCGGACTATCCAAAACGATAGTCCCCATGCCGGACTATCCAAAACGATAGTCAACTTGCCGGACTATCCAAAACAATAGTCCCCATGCCGGACTATCCAAAACGATAGTCCCCATGCCGGACTATCCAAAACGATAGTCCCCATGCCGGATTATCCAAAACGATAGTCCCCATGCCGGACTATCCAAAACGATAGTCCCCATGCCGGACTATCCAAAACGATAGTCCCCATGTCGGACTATGCAAAACGATAGTCCCCATGCCGGACAATCCAAAACGATAGTTTCCATGCCGGACTATCCAAAACGATAGTCCCCATGCCGGACTATCCAAAACGATAGTCCCAATTTAGGACTATCCAAAATGATAGTCTTCATGCCGGACTATCCAAAAAGATAGTCACCATGCAGGACTATCCAAAACGATAGTCCCAATGCCGGACTATCCAAAACGATAGTCCCCATGTCGGACTATCCAAAATGATAGTCCCCATGCCGGACTATCCAAAACGATAGTCCCCATGCCGGACTATCCAAAACGATAGTCTTCATGTCGGACTATCCAAAACGATAGTCCCAATGCCGGACTATCCAAAACGATAGTCCCAATGCTGGACTATCCAAAACGATAGCCCCCCAGCCGGACTATCCAAAACGATAGTCCCCATGTCAGACTATCCAAAACGATTGTCCCCATGCCGGACTATCCAAAACGATATTCCCCATGCCGGACTATCCAAAACGATAGTCCCCATGACGGACTATTCAAAACGATAGTCAACATGCCGGACTATCCAAAACAATAGTCCCCATGCGGACTATCCAAAACGATAGTCCCTATGCCGGACTATCCAAAACGATAGTACTTATGCCGGACTATCCAAAACGATAGTCCCCATGCCGGACTATCCACAACGATAGTCCCCATGCCGGACTATCCAAAATGATAGTCCCAATGCCGGACTATCCAAAACGATAGTCCCCATATAGGACTATCCAAAACGATAGTCCACATGCCGGACTATCCAAAACGATAGTCCACATGCCGGACTATCCAAAACGATAGTCCCCATGCCGGACTATCCAAAACGATAGTCCCCATGCCGGACTATCCAAAACGATAGTCCCCATGCCGGACTATCCAAAACGATAGTCAACATGCCGGACTATCCAGAACGATAGTCCCAATGCCGGACTATCCAAAACGATAGTCCCCATGTTGGACTATCCAAAACGATAGTCTCCATGCCGGACTATCCAAAACGATAGTCCCCATGCCGGACTATCCAAATCGATAGTCCCCATGCCGGACTATCCAAAACGATAGTCCCCATGCAGGACTATCCAAAACGATAGTCCCAATGCCGGACTATCCAAAACGATAGTCCCCATGTCGGACTATCCAAAAAGATAGTCCCCATGCAGGACTATCCAAAACGATAGTCCCCATGCCGGACTATCCAAAACGATAGTCCCCATGTCGGACTATCCAAAATGATAGTCCCCATGCCGGACTATATAAAACGATAGTCCCTATGCCGGACTATCCAAAACGATAGTCCCCATGCCTGACTATCCAAAACGATAGTCCCCATGCCTGACTATCCAAAACGATAGTCCCCATGCAGGACTATCCAAAACGATAGTCCTTTTACCTGACTATCCAAAAAGATAGTTCCCATGCCGGACTATCCAAAACGATAGTCCCAATGCTGGACTATCCAAAACGATAGTCCCCATGCCGGACTATCCAAAACGATAGTCCCAATGCCGGACTATCCAAAACGATAGTCCCCATGCCGGACTATATAAAACGATAGTCCCAATGCCGGACTATCCAAAACGATAGTCTTCATGTCGGACTATCCCAAACGATAGTCCCCATGCAGACTATCCAAAACGATCGTCCCAACGACGGACTATCCAAAACGATAGTCCCAATGCCGGACTATCCAAAACGATAGCCCCCCTGCCGGACTATCCAAAACGATAGTCCCCATGTCAGACTATCCAAAACGTTTGTCCCCATGCCGGACTATCCAAAACGATAGTCCCCATGCCGGACTATCCAAAACGATAGTCCCCATGCCGGACTATTAAAAACGATAGTCAACATGCCGGACTATCCAAAACGATAGTCCCAATGCCGGACTATCCAAAACGATAGTCCCCATGCCGGACTATCCAAAACGATAGTCCTCATGCCGGACTATTCAAAACATTAGTCCCCATGCCGGACTATCCAAAACGGTAGTCCCCATGCCGGACTATCCAAAACGATAGTCAACATGCCGGACTATCCAAAACGTTAGTCAACATGCAGGACTATCCAAAACGATAGTCAACATGCCGGACTATCCAAAACGTTAGTCAACATGCAGGACTATCCAAAACGATAGTCCCATGCCGGACTATCCAAAACGATAGTCCCCATGTCGGACTATCCAAAATGATAGTCCCCATGCCGGACTATCCAAAACGATAGTCCCCATTCCGGACTATCCAAAACGATAGTCCCCATGCCGGACTATATAAAACGATAGTCCCAATGCCGGACTATCCAAAACGATAGTCTTCATGTCGGACTATCCAAAACGATAGTCCCAATGCCGGACTATCCAAAACGATCGTCCCAATGACGGAATATCCAAAACGATATTCCCAATGCCGGACTATCCAAAACGATAGCCCCCCTGCCGGACTATCCAAAACGATAGTCCCCATGTCAGACTATCCAAAACGATTGTCCCCATGCCGGACTATCCAAAACGATAGTCCCCATGTCGGACTATTAAAAAAGATAGTCCCCATGCAGGACTATCCAAAACGATAGTCCCAATGCCGGACTATCCAAAACGATAGTCCCCATGTCGGACTATCCAAAATGATAGTCCCCATGCCGGACTATCCAAAACGATAGTCCCTATACCGGACTATCCAAAACGATAGTCCCCATGCCTGACTATCCAAAACGATAGTCCCCATGCCTGACTATCCAAAACGATAGTCCCCATGCCTGACTATCCAAAACGATAGTCCCCATGCAGGACTATCCAAAACGATAGTCCTTGTGCCTGACTATCCAAAACGATAGTCCCCATGCCGGACTATCCAAAACGATAGTCCCAATGCTGGACTATCCAAAACGATAGTCCCCATGCCGGACTATCCAAAACGATAGTCCCAATGCCGGACTATCCAAAACGATAGTCCCAATGCCGGACTATATAAAACGATAGTCCCAATGCCGGACTATCCAAAACGATAGTCTTCATGTCGGACTATCCCAAACGATAGTCCCCATGCGGACTATCCAAAACGATCGTCCCGATGACGGACTATCCAAAACGATAGTCCCAATGCCGGAGTATCCAAAACGATAGCCCCCTGCCGGACTATCCAAAACAATAGTCCCCATGTCAGACTATCCAAAACGTTTGTCCCCATGCCGGACTATCCAAAACGATAGTCCCCATGCCGGACTATCCAAAACGATAGTCCCCATGTCGGACTATCCAAAACGATAGTCCCCATGCCGGACTATTCAAAACAATAGTCCCCATGCCGGACTATCCAAAACGGTAGTCCCCATGCCGGACTATCCAAAACGATAGTCAACATGCCGGACTATTCAAAACGATAGTCCCAATGCCGGACTATCCAAAACGATAGTCCCCATGTCGGACTATCCAAAACGATAGTCCCCATGCCGGACTATTCAAAACAATAGTCCCCATGCCGGACTATCCAAAACGGTAGTCCCCATGCCGGACTATCCAAAACGATAGTCAACATGCCGGACTATCCAAAACGTTAGTCAACATGCAGGACTATCCAAAACGATAGTCTCCATGCCGGACTATCCAAAACGATAGTCCCATGCCGGACTATCCAAAACGATAGTCCCCATGTCGGACTATCCAAAATGATAGTCCCCATGCCTGACTATCCAAAACGATAGTCCCCATGCCGGACTATCCAAAACGATAGTCTTCATGTCGGACTATCCAAAACGATAGTCCCCATGCCGGACTATATAAAACGATAGTCCAAATGCCGGACTATCCAAAACGATAGTCTTCATGTCGGACTATCCAAAACGATAGTTCCCATGCCGGACTATCCAAAACGATCGTCCCAATGACGGAATATCCAAAACGATAGTCCCAATGCCGGACTATCCAAAACGATAGCCCCCCTGCCGGACTATCCAAAACGATAGTCCCCATGTCAGACTATCCAAAACGATTGTCCCCATGCCGGACTATCCAAAACGATATTCCCCATGCCGGACTATCCAAAACGATATTCCCCGTGCCGGACTATCCAAAACGATAGTCCCCATGACGGACTATCCAAAACGATAGTCAACATGCCGGACTATCCAAAACAATAGTCCCCATGCCGGACTATCCAAAACGATAGTCCCTATGCCGGACTATCCAAAACGATAGTACTTATGCCGGACTATCCAAACGATAGTCCCCATGCCGGACTATCCACAACGATAGTCCCCATGCCGGAATATCCAAAATGATAGTCCCAATGCCGGACTATCCAAAACGATAGTCCCCATACAGGACTATCCAAAACGATAGTCCCCATGCCGGACTATCCAAAACGATAGTCCCCATGCCGGACTATCCAAAACAATAGTCCACATGCCGGACTATCCAAAACGATAGTTCACATGCCGGACTATCCAAAACGATAGTCCCCATGCCGGACTATCCAAAACGATAGTCCCCATGCCGGACTATCCAAAACGATAGTTCACATGCCGGACTATCCAAAACGATAGTCCCCATGCCGGACTATCCAAAACGATAGTCCCCATGCCGGACTATCCAAATCGATAGTCCCCATGCCGGACTATCTAAAACGATAGTCCCCATGCAGGACTATCCAAAACGATAGTCCCAATGCCGGACTATTCAAAACGATAGTCCCCATGTCGGACTATCCAAAAAGATAGTCCCCATGCCGGACTATCCAAAACGATAGTCCCCATGTCGGACTATCCAAAATGATAGTCCCCATGCCGGACTATCCAAAACGATAGTCCCTATGCCGGACTATCCAAAACGATAGTCCTTATGCCTGACTATCCAAAACGATAGTCCCCATGCCTGACTATCCAAAACGATAGTCCCCATGCAGGACTATCCAAAACGATAGTCCTTGTGCGTGACTATCCAAAACGATAGTCCCCATGCCGGACTATCCAAAACGATAGTCCCAATGCTGGACTATCCAAAACGATAGTCCCCATGCCGGACTATCCAAAACGATAGTCCCAATGCCAGACTATCCAAAACGATAGTCCCCATGCTGGACTATATAAAACGATAGTCCCAATGCCGGACTATCCAAAACGATAGTCTTCATGTCGGACTATCCCAAACGATAGTCCCCATGCGGACTATCCAAAACGATCATCCCAATGACGGACTATCCAAAACGATAGCCCCCCTGCCGGACTATCCAAAACGATAGTCCCCATGTCAGACTATCCAAAACGTTTGTCCCCATGCCGGACTATCCAAAACGACATTCCCCATGCCGGACTATCCAAAACGATAGTCCCCATGACGGACTATCCAAAACGATAGTCAACATGCCGGACTATCCAAAACAATAGTCCCCATGCCGGACTATCCAAAACGATAGTCCCCATGTCGGACTATCCAAAAAGATAGTCCCCATGCAGGACTATCCAAAACGATAGTCCCAATGCCGGACTATCCAAAACGATAGTCCCCATGTCGGACTATCCAAAATGATAGTCCCCATGCCGGACTATCCAAAACGATAGTCCCTATGCCGGACTATCCAAAACGATAGTCCCCATGCCTGACTATCCAAAACGATAGTCCCCATGCCTGACTATCAAAAACGATAGTCCCCATGCAGGACTATCCAAAACGATAGTCCTTGTGCCTGACTATCCAAAACGATAGCCCCCCTGCCGGACTATCCAAAACAATAGTCCCCATGTCAGACTATCCAAAACGTTTGTCCCCATGCCGGACTATCCAAAACGATAGTCCCCATGCCGGACTATCCAAAACGATAGTCCCCATGCCGGACTATTAAAAACGATAGTCAACATGCCGGACTATTCAAAACGATAGTCCCAATGCCGGACTATCCAAAACGATAGTCCCCATGTCGGACTATCCAATACGATAGTCCCCATGCCGGACTATTCAAAACAATAGTCCCCATGCCGGACTATCCAAAACGGTAGTCCCCATGCCGGACTATCCAAAACGATAGTCAACATGCCGGACTATCCAAAACGTTAGTCAACATGCAGGACTATCCAAAACGATAGTCTCCATGCCGGACTATCCAAAACGATAGTCCCATGCCGGACTATCCAAAACGATAGTCCCCATGTCGGACTATCCAAAATGATAGTCCCCATGCCGGACTATCCAAAACGATAGTCCCCATGCCGGACTATCCAAAACGATAGTCTTCATGTCGGACTATCCAAAACGATAGTCCCCATGCCGGACTATATAAAACGATAGTCCCAATGCCGGACTATCCAAAACGATAGTCTTCATGTCGGACTATCCAAAACGATAGTCCCCATGCCGGACTATCCAAAACGATCGTCCCAATGACGGAATATCCAAAACGATAGTCCCAATGCCGGACTATCCAAAACGATAGCCCCCCTGCCGGACTAACCAAAACGATAGTCCCCATGTCAGACTATCCAAAACGATTGTCCCCATGCCGGACTATCCAAAACGATATTCCCCATGCCGGACTATCCAAAACGATAGTCCCCATGACGGACTATCCAAAACGATAGTCAACATGCCGGACTATCCAAAACAATAGTCCCCATGCCGGACTATCCAAAACGATAGTCCCTATGCCGGACTATCCAAAACGATAGTACTTATGCCGGACTATCCAAAACGATAGTCCCCATGCCGGACTATCCACAACGATAGTCCCCATGCCGGACTATCCAAAATGATAGTCCCAATGCCGGACTATCAAAAACGATAGTCCCCATACAGGACTATCCAAAACGATAGTCCCCATGCCGGACTATCCAAAACGATAGTCCCCATGCCGGACTATCCAAAACAATAGTCCACATGCCGGACTATCCAAAACGATAGTCCACATGCCGGACTATCCAAAACGATAGTCCCCATGCCGGACTATCCAAAACGATAGTCCCCATGCCGGACTATTTAAAACGATAGTCCCCATGCCGGACTATCCAAAACGATAGTCAACATGCCGGACTATCCAAAACGATAGTCCCAATGCCGGACTATCCAAAACGATAGTCCCCATGTTGGACTATACAAAATGATAGTCTCCATGCCGGACTATCCAAAACGATAGTCCCCATGTCGGACTATCCAAAATGATAGTCCCCATGCCGGACTATCCAAAACGATAGTCCCTATGCCGGACTATCCAAAACGATAGTCCCCATGCCTGACTATCCAAAACGATAGTCCCCATGCCTGACTATCCAAAACGATAGTCCCCATGCAGGACTATCCAAAAGGATAGTCCTTGTGCCTGACTATCCAAAACGATAGTCCCCATGCCGGACTATCCAAAACGATAGTCCCAATGCTGGACTATCCAAAACGATAGTCCCCATGCCGGACTATCCAAAACGATAGTCCCAATGCCAGACTATCCAAAACGATAGTCCCCATGCCGGACTATATAAAACGATAGTCCCAATGCCGGACTATCCAAAACGATAGTCTTCATGTCGGACTATCCCAAACGATAGTCCCCATGCGGACTATCCAAAACGATCATCCCAATGACGGACTATCCAAAACGATAGTCCCAATGCCGGACTATCCAAAACGATAGCCCCCCCTGCCGGACTATCCAAAACGATAGTCCCCATGTCAGACTATCCAAAACGTTTGTCCCCATGCCGGACTATCCAAAACGATAGTCCCCATGCCGGACTATCTAAAACGATAGTCCCCATGCCGGACTATTAAAAACGATAGTCAACATGCCGGACTATCCAAAACGATAGTCCCAATGCCGGACTATCCAAAACGATAGTCCCCATGTCGGACTATCCAAAACGATAGTCCCCATGCCGGACTATTCAAAACAATAGTCCCCATGCCGGACTATCCAAAACGGTAGTCCCCATGCCGGACTATCCAAAACGATAGTCAACATGCCGGACTATCCAAAACGTTAGTCAAAATGCAGGACTATCAAAAACGATAGTCTCCATGCCGGACTATCCAAAACGATAGTCCCATGCCGGACTATCCAAAACGATAGTCCCCATGCCGGACTATCCACAACGATAGTCCCCATGCCGGACTATCCAAAACGATAGTCCCAATGCCGGACTATCCAAAAGGATAGTCCCCATGCCGGACTATCCAAAACGATAGTCCCCATGCCGGACTATCCTAAACGATAGTCAACATGGCGGACTATCCAAAACGATAGTCCCAATGCCGGACTATCCAAAACGATAGTCCCCATGTTGGACTATCCAAAACGATAGTCCCCATGCCGGACTATCCAAAACGATAGTCCCAATGCCGGACTATCCAAAACGATAGTCCCCATGCCGGACTATCCAAAACGATAGTCCCCATGCCGGACTATCCAAAACGATAGTCCCCATGCCGGACTATATAAAACGATAGTCCCAATGCCGGACTATCCAAAACGATAGTCTTCATGTCGGACTATCCAAAACGATAGTCCCCATGCCGGACTATCCAAAACGATCGTCCCAATGACGGAATATCCAAAACGATAGTCCCAATGCCGGACTATCCAAAACGATAGCCCCCCTGCCAGACTATCCAAAACGATAGTCCCCATGTCAGACTATCCAAAACGATTGTCCCCATGCCGGACTATCCAAAACGATAGTCCCCATGCCGGACTATCCAAAACGATAGTCCCCATGACGGACTATCCAAAACGATAGTCAACATGCCAGACTATCCAAAACAATAGTCCCCATGCCGGACTATCCAAAACGATAGTCCCCATGCCGGACTATCCAAAACGATAGTACTTATGCCGGACTATCCAAAACGATAGTCCCCATGCCGGACTATCCAAAACGATAGTCCCCATGCCGGACTATCCAAAACGATAGTCCCCATGTCGGACTATGCAAATCGATAGTCCCCATGCCGGACTATCCAAAACGATAGTCCCCATGCCGGACTATCCAAAACAATAGTCCCCATGCCGGACTATCCAAAACGATAGTCCTCATTTCGGACTATCCAAAACGATAGTCTTCATGCCGGACTATCCAAAACGATAGTCCCCATGCAGGACTATCCAAACGATAGTCCCAATGCCGGACTATCCAAAACGATAGTCCCCATGTCGGACTATCCAAAATGATAGTCCCCATGCCGGACTATCCAAAACGATTGTCCCCATGCCGGACTATCCAAAACGATAGTCCCCATGACGGACTATCCAAAACGATAGTCAACATGCCAGACTATCCAAAACAATAGTCCCCATGCCGGACTATCCAAAACGATAGTCCCCATGCCGGACTATCCAAAACGATAGTCCCCATGTCGGACTATGCAAATCGATAGTCCCTATGCCGGACTATCCAAAACGATAGTCCCCATGCCGGACTAACCAAAACGATAGTCCCCATGCCGGACTGTCCAAAACGATAGTCCTCATTTCGGACTATCCAAAACGATAGTCTTCATGCCGGACTATCCAAAACGATAGTCCCCATGCAGGACTATCCAAACGATAGTCCCAATGCCGGACTATCCAAAACGATAGTCCCCATGTCGGACTATCCAAAATGATAGTCCCCATGCCGGACTATCCAAAACGATTGTCCCCAAGCCTGACAATCCAAAACGATAGTCCCCATGCCTGACTCTCCAAAACGATAGTCCCCATGCCTGTCTATCCAAAACGATAGTCCCCATGCAGGACTATCAAAAACAATAGTCCTTGTGCCTGACTATCCAAAACGATAGTCCCAATGCTGGACTATCCAAAACGATAGTCCTTATGCCGGACTATCTAAAACGATAGTCCCAATGCCGGACTATCCAAAACGATAGTCCCCATGCCGGACTATCCAAAAAGATAGTACTTATGCCGGACTATCTAAAACGATAGTCCCCATGCCGGACTATCCAAAACGATAGTCCCCATGCCGGACTATCTAAAACGATAGTCCCAATGCCGGACTATCCAAAACGATAGTCTTCATGTCGGACTATCCAAAACGATAGTCCCCATGCCGGACTATCCAAAACGATCGTCCCAATGCCGGACTATCCAAAACGATAGTCCCCATGCCGGACTATCCAAAACGATAGTTTCCATGCCGGACTATCCAAAACGATAGTCAACATGCCGGATTATCCAAAACGATAGTCCCAATGCCGGACTAACCAAAACGATTATCCCAATGCCGGACTATCCAAAACGATAGTCCCCATGCCGGACTATCCAAAACGATAGTCCCCATGCCAGACTATCCAAAACGATAGTCCCCATGCCGGACTATCCAAAACGATAGTCAACATGCCGGACTATCCAAAACGATAGTCCCCATGCCGGGAAATCCAAAACGATAGTCCCCATGTAGGACTATCCAAAACGATGGTCCCTATGCCGGACTATCCAAAACAATAGTCCTAATGTTGGACTATCTAAAACGATAGTCCCCATGCCGGACTATCCAAAACGATAGTCCCCATGCCGGACTATCCAAAACGATAGTCCCCATGCCGGACTATTCAAAACGATAGTCCCAATGCTGGACTATCCTAAACGATAGTCCTTATGCCGGACTATTAAAAACGATAGTCCCCATGCTTGACTATCCAAAACGATAGTCCCCATGCCGGACTATCAAAAAGGATAGTCCCCATGCCGGACTATCCAAAACGATAGTCCCCATGCCGGACTATCCAAAACGATAGTCCCCATGTCGGACTATCTAAAACGATAGTCAACATGCCGGACTATCCAAAACGATAGTCATCATGCCGGACTATCCAAAACGATAGTCCCATGCCGGACTATCCAAAACGATAGTCCCCGTTCCGGACTATCCAAAACGATAGTCCCCATGCCGGACTATCCAAAACGAGTCCCCATGCCGGACTATCCAAAACGTTAGTCCCCATGCCGGACTATCCAAAACGATAGTCCCAATGCCGGACTATCCAAAACGATAGCCCCCCCTGCCGGACTATCCAAAAAGATAGTCCCCATGTCAGACTATCCAAAACGTTTGTCCCCATGCCGGACTATCCAAAACGATAGTCCCCATGCCGGACTATCTAAAACGATAGTCCCCATGCCGGACTATTAAAAACGATAGTCAACATGCCGGACTATCCAAAACGATAGTCCCAATGCCGGACTATCCAAAACGATAGTCCCCATGTCGGACTATCCAAAACGATAGTCCCCATGCCGGACTATTCTAAACAATAGTCCCCATGCCGGACTATCCAAAACGGTAGTCCCCATGCCTGACTATCCAAAACGATAGTCAACATGCCGGACTATCCAAAACGTTAGTCAAAATGCAGGACTATCAAAAACGATAGTCTCCATGCCGGACTATCCAAAACGATAGTCCCATGCCGGACTATCCAAAACGATAGTCCCCATGCCGGACTATCCACAACGATAGTCCCCATGCCGGACTATCCAAAACGATAGTCCCAATGCCGGACTATCCAAAAGGATAGTCCCCATGCCGGACTATCCAAAACGATAGTCCCCATGCCGGACTATCCTAAACGATAGTCAACATGGCGGACTATCCAAAACGATAGTCCCAATGCCGGACTATCCAAAACGATAGTCCCCATGTTGGACTATCCAAAACGATAGTCCCCATGCCGGACTATCCAAAACGATAGTCCCAATGCCGGACTATCCAAAACGATAGTCCCCATGCCGGACTATCCAAAACGATAGTCCCCATGCCGGACTATCCAAAACGATAGTCCCCATGCCGGACTATATAAAACGATAGTCCCAATGCCGGACTATCCAAAACGATAGTCTTCATGTCGGACTATCCAAAACGATAGTCCCCATGCCGGACTATCCAAAACGATCGTCCCAATGACGGAATATCCAAAACGATAGTCCCAATGCCGGACTATCCAAAACGATAGCCCCCCTGCCAGACTATCCAAAACGATAGTCCCCATGTCAGACTATCCAAAACGATTGTCCCCATGCCGGACTATCCAAAACGATAGTCCCCATGCCGGACTATCCAAAACGATAGTCCCCATGACGGACTATCCAAAACGATAGTCAACATGCCAGACTATCCAAAACAATAGTCCCCATGCCGGACTATCCAAAACGATAGTCCCCATGCCGGACTATCCAAAACGATAGTACTTATGCCGGACTATCCAAAACGATAGTCCCCATGCCGGACTATCCAAAACGATAGTCCCCATGCCGGACTATCCAAAACGATAGTCCCCATGTCGGACTATGCAAATCGATAGTCCCCATGCCGGACTATCCAAAACGATAGTCCCCATGCCGGACTATCCAAAACAATAGTCCCCATGCCGGACTATCCAAAACGATAGTCCTCATTTCGGACTATCCAAAACGATAGTCTTCATGCCGGACTATCCAAAACGATAGTCCCCATGCAGGACTATCCAAACGATAGTCCCAATGCCGGACTATCCAAAACGATAGTCCCCATGTCGGACTATCCAAAATGATAGTCCCCATGCCGGACTATCCAAAACGATAGTCCCCATGCCGGACTATCCAAAACGATAGTCCCCATGACGGACTATCCAAAACGATAGTCAACATGCCAGACTATCCAAAACAATAGTCCCCATGCCGGACTATCCAAAACGATAGTCCCCATGCCGGACTATCCAAAACGATAGTCCCCATGTCGGACTATGCAAATCGATAGTCCCCATGCCGGACTATCCAAAACGATAGTCCCCATGCCGGACTAACCAAAACGATAGTCCCCATGCCGGACTGTCCAAAACGATAGTCCTCATTTCGGACTATCCAAAACGATAGTCTTCATGCCGGACTATCCAAAACGATAGTCCCCATGCAGGACTATCCAAACGATAGTCCCAATGCCGGACTATCCAAAACGATAGTCCCCATGTCGGACTATCCAAAATGATAGTCCCCATGCCGGACTATCCAAAACGATAGTCCCCAAGCCTGACAATCCAAAACGATAGTCCCCATGCCTGACACTCTTTAAAACGATAGTCCCCATGCCTGTCTATCCAAGACGATAGTCCCCATGCAGGACTATCAAAAACAATAGTCCTTGTGCCTGACTATCCAAAACGATAGTCCCAATGCTGGACTATCCAAAACGATAGTCCTTATGCCGGACTATCTAAAACGATAGTCCCAATGCCGGACTATCCAAAACGATAGTCCCCATGCCGGACTATCCAAAAAGATAGTACTTATGCCGGACTATCTAAAACGATAGTCCCCATGCCGGACTATCCAAAACGATAGTCCCCATGCCGGACTATCTAAAACGATAGTCCCAATGCCGGACTATCCAAAACGATAGTCTTCATGTCGGACTATCCAAAACGATAGTCCCCATGCCGGACTATCCAAAACGATCGTCCCAATGCCGGACTATCCAAAACGATAGTCCCCATGCCGGACTATCCAAAACGATAGTTTCCATGCCGGACTATCCAAAACGATAGTCAACATGCCGGATTATCCAAAACGATAGTCCCAATGCCAGACTAACCAAAACGATTATCCCAATGCCGGACTATCCAAAACGATAGTCCCCATGCCGGACTATCCAAAACGATAGTCCCCATGCCGGACTATCCAAAACGATAGTCCCCATGCCGGACTATCCAAAACGATAGTCAACATGCCGGACTATCCAAAACGATAGTCCCCATGCCGGGAAATCCAAAACGATAGTCCCCATGTCGGACTATCCAAAACGATGGTCCCTATGCCGGACTATCCAAAACAATAGTCCTAATGTTGGACTATCTAAAACGATAGTCCCCATGCCGGACTATCCAAAACGATAGTCCCCATGCCGGACTATCCAAAACGATAGTCCCCATGCCGGACTATTCAAAACGATAGTCCCAATGCTGGACTATCCTAAACGATAGTCCTTATGCCGGACTATTAAAAACGATAGTCCCCATGCTTGACTATCCAAAACGATAGTCCCCATGCCGGACTATCAAAAAGGATAGTCCCCATGCCGGACTATCCAAAACGATAGTCCCCATGCCGGACTATCCAAAACGATAGTCCCCATGTCGGACTATCTAAAACGATAGTCAACATGCCGGACTATCCAAAACGATAGTCATCATGCCGGACTATCCAAAACGATAGTCCCATGCCGGACTATCCAAAACGATAGTCCCCGTTCCGGACTATCCAAAACGATAGTCCCCATGCCGGACTATCCAAAACGAGTCCCCATGCCGGACTATCCAAAACGTTAGTCCCCATGCCGGACTATCCAAAACGATAGTCCCCATGCCGGACTATCCAAAACGATATTCCCCATGCCGGACTATCCAAAACGTTAGTCCCCATGCCGGACTATCCAAAACGATAGTCCTAATGCCGGACTATCCAAAACGATAGTCCCCATGTTGGACTATCCAAAACGATAGTCCCCATGCCGGACTATCCAAAACGATAGTCCCCATGCCGGACTATCCAAAACGATAGTCCCCATGCCGGACTATCCAAAACGATAGTCCCCATGCCGGACTATCCAAAACGATAGTCCCAATGCCGGACTATCCGAAACGATAGTCCCCATGCCGGACTATATAAAACGATAGTCCCAATGCCGGACTATCCAAAACGATAGTCCCCATGCCGGACTATCCAAAACGGTAGTCCCCATGCCGGACTATCCAAAACGATTGTCCCCATGCCGGACTATCCAAAACGACTGTCCCCATGCCGGACTATCCAAAACGATAGTCCCCATGCTGGACTATCAAAAACGATAGTCCCCATGCCGGACTATCCAAAACGATATTCCCCATGCCGGACTATCCAAAACGTTAGTCCCCATGCCGGACTATCCAAAACGATAGTCCTAATGCCGGACTATCCAAAACGATAGTCCCCATGCTGGATTATCCAAAACGATAGTCCCCATGCCGGACTATCCAAAACGATAGTCCCCATGCCGGACTATCCAAAACGATAGTCCCCATGCCGGACTATCCAAAACGATAGTCCCAATGCCGGACTATCCAAAACGATAGTCCCCATACAGGACTATCCAAAACAATAGTCCCCATGCCGGACTATCCAAAACGATAGTCCCCATTTAGGACTATCCAAAAAGATAGTCTTCATGCCGGACTATCCAAAAAGATAGTCACCATGCAGGACTATCCAAAACGATAGTCCCAATGCCGGACTATCCAAAACGATAGTCCCCATGTCGGACTACTAAAAATGATAGTCCCTATGCCGGACTATCCAAAACGATAGCCCCCCTGCCGGACTATCCAAAACGATAGTCCTCATGCCGGACTATCCAAAACGATAGTCCCCATGCCGGACTATCCAAAACGATAGTCCCCATGCCGGACTATCCAAAACGATAGTCCCCATGCCGGACTATCCAAAACGATAGTCCCCATGCCGGACTATCCAAAACGATAGTCCCCATGCCGGACTATCCAAAACGACAGTCCCCATGCCGGACTATCCAAAACGATAGTCCACAGGCCGGACTATCCAAAACGATAGTCCCCATGCCAGACTATCCAAAACGATAGTACCCATGCCGGACTATCCTAAACGATAGTCCCCATGCCGGACTATATAAAACGATAGTCCCAATGCCGGACTATCCAAAACGATAGTCCCCATGCCGGACTATCCAAAACGATAGTCCCCATGCTGGACTATCCAAAACGATAGTCTCCATGCAGGACGATCCAAAACGATAGTCCCCATGCCGGACTATCCAAAACGATAGTCCCCATGCCGGACTATCCAAAACGATAGTCAACATGCCGGACTATCCAAAACGATAGTCCTCATGCCGGACTATCCAAAACGATAGTCCCCATGTTGAACTATCCAAAACGATAGTCCCCATGCCGGACTATATAAAACGATAGTCCCCATGCTGAACTATCCAAAACGATAGTCCCCATGCCGGACTATCCAAAACGATAGTCCCCATGCCGGACTATCCAAAACGATAGTCCCCATGCCGGACTATCCAAAACGGTAGTCCCCATGCAGGGATATCCAAAACGATAGTCCAAATGCCGGACTCTCCAAAACGATAGTCTCTATGCCGGACTATCCAAAACGATAGTCCCAATGCAGGACTATCCAAAACGATAGTCCCCATGTTGGACTATCTAAAACGATAGTCCCCATGCCGGACTATCCAAAAAGATAGTCCCCATGCCGGACTATCCAAAACGATAGTCCAAATGCCAGACTATCCAAAACGATAGTCCCCATGCCGGACTATCCAAAACAATAGTCCCCATGCCGGACTATCCAAAACGATAGTCCCCATGCCGGACTATCCAAAACGATAGTCCCCATGCTGGACTATCCAAAACGATAGTCTCCATGCAGGACGATCCAAAACGATAGTCCCCATGCCGGACTATCCAAAACGATAGTCCCCATGCCGGACTATCCAAAACGATAGTCAACATGCCGGACTATCCAAAACGATAGTCCTCATGCCGGACTATCCAAAACGATAGTCCCCATGTTGAACTATCCAAAACGATAGTCTCCATGCAGGACGATCCAAAACGATAGTCCCCATGCCGGACTATCCAAAACGATAGTCCCCATGCCGGACTATCCAAAACGATAGTCAACATGCCGGACTATCCAAAACGATAGTCCTCATGCCGGACTATCCAAAACGATAGTCCCCATGTTGAACTATCCAAAACGATAGTCCCCATGCCGGACTATATAAAACGATAGTCCCCATGCTGAACTATCCAAAACGATAGTCCCCATGCCGGACTATCCAAAACGATAGTCCCCATGCCGGACTATCCAAAACGATAGTCCCCATGCCGGACTATCCAAAACGGTAGTCCCCATGCCGGACTATCCAAAACGATAGTCAACATGCCGGACTATCCAAATCGATAGTCCCATGCCGGACTATCCAAAACGATAGTCCCCATGTCAGACTATCCAAAACGATTGTCCCCATGCCGGAGTATCCAAAACGATTGTCCCCATGCCGGAGTATCCAAAACGATAGTCCCCATGCCGGACTATCCAAAACGATAGTCCCCATGCCGGACTATCCAAAACGATAGTCTCCATGCCGGACTATCCAAAACGATAGTCCCCATGCCGGACTATCCAAAACGACAGTCCCCATGCCGGACTATCCAAAACGATAGTCCACATGCCGGACTATCCAAAACGATAGTCCCCATGCCGGACTATCCAAAACGATAGTACCCATGCCGGACTATCCAAATCGATAGTCCCATGCCGGACTATCCAAAACGATAGTCCCCATGTCAGACTATCCAAAACGATTGTCCCCATGCCGGAGTATCCAAAACGATTGTCCCCATGCCGGAGTATCCAAAACGATAGTCCCCATGCCGGACTATCCAAAACGATAGTCCCCATGCCGGACTATCCAAAACGATAGTCTCCATGCCGGACTATCCAAAACGATAGTCCCCATGCCGGACTATCCAAAACGACAGTCCCCATGCCGGACTATCCAAAACGATAGTCCACATGCCGGACTATCCAAAACGATAGTCCCCATGCCGGACTATCCAAAACGATAGTACCCATGCCGGACTATCCTAAACGATAGTCCCCATGCCGGACTATATAAAACGATAGTCCCAATGCCGGACTATCCAAAACGATAGTCCCCATGCCGGACTATCCAAAACGATAGTCCCCATGCCAGACTATCCAAAACGATAGTCCCTATGCCGGACTATCCAAAACGATAGTCCCCATGCTGGACTATCCAAAACGATAGTCCCCATGCCGGACGATCCAAAACGATAGTCCCCATGCCGGACTATCCAAAACGATAGTCCCCATGCCGGACTATCCAAAACGATAGTCAACATGCCGGACTATCCAAAACGATAGTCTTCATGCCGGACTATCCAAAACGATAGTCCCCATGTTGAACTATCCAAAACGATAGTCCCCATGCCGGACTATATAAAACGATAGTCCCCATGATGAACTATCCAAAACGATAGTCCCCATGCCGGACTATCCAAAACGATAGTCTCCATGCCGGACTATCCAAAACGATAGTCCCCATGCTTGACTATCCAAAACGGTAGTCCCCATGCCGGACTATCCAAAACGATAGTCAACATGCCGGACTATCCAAAACGATAGTCAACATGCGGGACTATCCAAAACGATAGTCATCATGCCGGACTATCCAAAACGATAGTCCCATGCCGGACTATCCAAAACTATAGTCCCTGTGCCGGACTATCCAAAACGATTGTCCCCATGCCGGACTATCCAAAACGATAGTCCCAATGCCAGACTATCCAAAACGATAGTCCCCATGCCGGACTATCTAAAACGATAGTCCCCATGCCGGACTATCGAAAACGATAGTCCCCATGCCGGACTATCCAAAACGATAGTCCTCATGCCGGACTATCCAAAACGATAGTACCCATGCCGGACTATCCTAAAGGATAGTCCCCATGCCGGACTATCCAAAACGATAGTCCCCATGCCAGACTATCCAAAACGATAGTCCCCATGCCGGACTATCCAAAACGATAGTCCCCATGCCGGACTATTCAAAACGATAGTCCCCATTCCGGACTATCCAAAACGATAGTCCCCATGCCGGACTATCCAAAACGATAGTCCACATGCCGGACTATCCAAAACGATAGTCCCCATGCAGGGATATCCAAAACGATAGTCCAAATGCCGGACTCTCCAAAACGATAGTCTCTATGCCGGACTATCCAAAACGATAGTCCCAATGCAGGACTATCCAAAACGATAGTCCCCATGTTGGACTATCTAAAACGATAGTCCCCATGCCGGACTATCCAAAAAGATAGTCCCCATGCCGGACTATCCAAAACGATAGTCCAAATGCCAGACTATCCAAAACGATAGTCCCCATGCCGGACTATCCAAAACAATAGTCCCCATGCCGGACTATCCAAAACGATAGTCCCCTTGCCGGACTATCCAAAACGATAGTCCCCATGCCGGACTATTCAAAACGGTAGTCCCCATGCCGGACTATCCAAAACGATAGTCAACATGCCGGACTATCCAAAACGATAGTCAACATGCCGGACTATCCAAAACGATAGTCTCCATGCCGGACTATCCAAAACGATAGTCCGATGCCGGACTATCCAAAACGATAGTCCCCATGCCGGACTATCCACAACGATAGTCCCCATGCCGGACTATCCAAAACGATAGTCCCAATGCTGGACTATCCAAAACGATAGTCCCCATGCCGGACTATCCAAAACGATAGTCCCCATGCCGGACTATCCAAAACAATAGTCCCCATGCCAGACTATACAAAACGATAGTCCCCATGCCAGACTATCCAAAACGATAGTCCCTATGCTGGACTATCCAAAACGATAGTCCCCATGCCGGACTATCCAAAACGATAGTCCCCATGCCGGACTATCCAAAACGATAGTCCCCATGCCGGACTATCCAAAACGATATTCAACATGCCGGACTATCCAAAACGATAGTCTCCATGCCGGACTATCCAAAACGATAGTCTCCTTGTTGAACTATCCAAAACGATAGTCCCCATGCCGGACTATCCAAAACGGTAGTCCCCATGCCGGACTATCCAAAACGGTAGTCCCCATGCCGGACTATCCAAAACGATAGTCAACATGCCGGACTATCAAAAACGATAGTCAACATGCCGGACTATACAAAACGATAGTCATCATGCCGGACTATCCAAAACGACAGTCCCATGCCGGACTATCCAAAACGATAGTCCCCATGCCGGACTATCCAAAACGATAGTCCCCATGCCGGACTATCCAAAACGATAGTCCCCATGCCGGACTATCCAAAACGATAGTCCCCATGCCGGACTATCGAAAAAGATAGTCCCCATGCCGGACTATCCAAAACGATAGTCCCCATGCCGGACTATCCAAAACGATAGTCCACATGCCGGACTATCCAAAACGATAGTCCCCATGCCGGACTATCCAAAACGATAGTCCCCATGCCGGACTATCCAAAACGATAGTCCCCATGCCGGACTATCCAAAACGATAGTCCCCATGCCGGACTATCCAAAACGATAGCCCCATGCCGGACTATTTAAAACGAAAGTCCCCATGCCGGACTATACAAAACGATAGCCCCCCTGCCGGACTATCCAAAACGATAGTCCCCATGTCAGACTATCCAAAACGATTGTCCCCATGCCGGACTATCCAAAACGATAGTCCCCATGCCGGACTATCCAAAACGATAGTCCCCATGCCGGACTATCCAAAACGATAGTCCTCATGCCGGACTATCCAAAACGATAGTCCCCATGCCGGACTATCCAAAACGATAGTCCCCATGCCGGACTATCCAAAACGACAGTCCCCATGCCGGACTATCCAAAATGATAGTCAACATGCCGGACTATACAAAACGATAGTCATCATGCCGGACTATCCAAAACGACAGTCCCATGCCGGACTATCCAAAACGGTAGTCCCCATGCCGGACTATCCAAAACGATAGTCAACATGCCGGACTATCAAAAACGATAGTCAACATGCCGGACTATACAAAACGATAGTCATCATGCCGGACTATCCAAAACGACAGTCCCATGCCGGACTATCCAAAACGATAGTCCCTATGCCGGAATATCCAAAACAATAGTCCCCATGCCGGACTATCCAAAACGATTGTCCCAATGCCGGACTATCCAAAACGATAGTCCCCATGCCGGACTATCCAAAACGATAGTCCCCATGCCGGACTATCCAAAACGATAGTCCCCATGCCGGACTATCCAAAACGATAGTCCCCATGCCGGACTATCGAAAACGATAGTCCCCATGCCGGACTATCCAAAACGATAGTCCCCATGCCGGACTATCCAAAACGATAGTCCACATGCCGGACTATCCAAAACGATAGTCCCCATGCCGGACTATCCAAAACGATAGTCCCCATGCCGGACTATCCAAAACGATAGTCCCCATGCCGGACTATCCAAAACGATAGTCCCCATGCCGGATTATCCGAAACGATTGTCCCTATGCCGGACTATCCAAAACGATAGTCCCCATGCCGGACTATCCAAAACGATAGCCCCATGCCGGACTATCCAAAACGATAGCCCCCCTGCCGGACTATCCAAAACGATAGTCCCCATGTCAGACTATCCAAAACGATTGTCCCCATGCCGGACTATCCAAAACGATAGTCCCCATGCCGGACTATCCAAAACGATAGTCCCCATGCTTGACTATCCAAAACGATAGTCCCCATGCCGGACTATCCAAAACGATAGTCCCCATGCCGGACTATCCAAAACGATAGTCCCCATGCCGGACTATCCAAAACGACAGTCCTCATGCCGGACTATCCAAAATGATAGTCCACATGCCGGACTATCCAAAACGATAGTATCCATGCCGGACTATCCTAAACGATAGTCCCCATGCCGGAATATATAAAACGATAGTCCCAATGCCGGACTATCCAAAACGATAGTCCCCATGCCGGACTATCCAAAACGATAGTCCCCATGCCAGACTATCCAAAACGATAGTCCCCATGCCGGACTATCCAAAACGATAGTCCCCATGCTGGACTATCCAAAACGATAGTGCCCATGCCGGACGATCCAAAACGATAGTCCCCATGCCGGACTATCCAAAACGATAGTCCCCATGCCGGACTATCCAAAACGATAGTCAACATGCCGGACTATCCAAAACGATAGTCTTCATGCCGGACTATCCAAAACGATAGTCCCCATGTTGAACTATCCAAAACGATAGTCCCCATGTTGAACTATCCAAAACGATAGTCCCCATGCCGGACTATATAAAACGATAGTCCCCATGCTGAACTATCCAAAACGATAGTCCCCATGCCGGACTATCCAAAAAGATAGTCCCCATGCCGGACTATCCAAAACGATAGTCCCCATGCCGGACTATCCAAAACGGTAGTCCCCATGCCGGACTATCCAAAACGATAGTCAACATGCCGGACTATCCAAAACGATAGTCCCATGCCGGACTATCCAAAACGATAGTCCCCATGTCAGACTATCCAAAACGATTGTCCCCATGCCGGACTATCCAAAACGATAGTCCCCATACCGGACTATCCAAAACGATAGTCCCCATGCCGGACTATCCAAAACGATAGTCCCCATGCCGGACTATCCAAAACGATAGTCCCCATGCCGGACTATCCAAAACGATAGTCCCCATGCCGGACTACCTAAAACGATAGTACCCATGCCGGACTATCCTAAACGATAGTCCCCATGCCGGACTATATAAAACGATAGTCCCAATGCCGGACTATCCAAAACGATAGTCCCCATGCCGGACTATCTAAAACGATAGTCCCCATGCCAGAATATCCAAAACGATAGTCCCTATGCCGGACTATCCAAAACGATAGTCCCCATGCAGGACTATCCAAAACGATAGTCCCCATGCCGGACGATCCAAAACGATAGTCCCCATGCCGGACTATCCAAAACGATAGTCCCCATGCCGGACTATCCAAAATGATAGTCAACATGCCGGACTATACAAAACGATAGTCGTCATGCCGGACTATCCAAAACGATAGTCCCCATGTTGAACTATCCAAAACGATAGTCCCCATGCCGGACTATATAAAACGATAGTCCCCATGCTGAACTATATAAAACGATAGTCCCCATGCTGAACTATCCAAAACGATAGTCCCCATGCCGGACTATCCAAAACGATAGTCCCCATGCCGGACTATCCAAAACGGTAGTCCCCATGCCGGACTATCCAAAACGATAGTCAACATGCCGGACTATCCAAAACGATAGTCAACATGCCGGACTATCCAAAACGATAGTCATCATGCCGGACTATCCAAAACGATAGTCCCTGTGCCGGACTATCCAAAACGATAGTCCCCATGCCGGACTATCCAAAACGATAGTCCCCATGCCGGACTATCCAAAACGATAGTCCCCATGCCGGACTATCGAAAACGATAGTCCCCATGCCGGACTATCCAAAACGATAGTCCCCATGCCGGACTATCCAAAACGATAGTCCACATGCCGGACTATCCAAAACGATAGTCCCCATGCCGGACTATCCAAAACGATAGTCCCCATGCCGGACTATCGAAAATGATAGTCCCCATGCCGGACTATCCAAAACGATAGTCCCCATGCCGGACTATCCAAAACGATAGTCCACATGCCGGACTATCCAAAACGATAGTCCCCATGCCGGACTATCCAAAACGATAGTCCCCATGCCGGACTATCCAAAACGATAGTCCCTATGCCGGACTATCCAAAACGATAGTCCCCATGCCGGACTATCCAAAACGGTTGTCCTCATGCCGGACTATCCAAAACGATAGTCCCCATGCCGGACTATCCAAAACGATAGTCCCCATGCCGGACTATCCAAAACGATAGTCCCCATGCCGGACTATCCAAAACGATAGCCCCCCTGCCGGACTATCCAAAACGATAGTCCCCAGGTCAGACTATCCAAAACGATTGTCCCCATGCCGGACTATCCAAAACGATAGTCCCCATGCCGGACTATCCAAAACGATAGTCCCCATGCCGGACTATCCAAAACGATAGTCCCCATGCCGGACTATCCAAAACGATAGTCCCCATGCCGGACTATCCAAAACGATAGTCCCCATGCCGGACTATCCAAAACGACAGTCCCCATGCCGGACTATCCAAAACGATAGTCAACATGCCGGACTATCCAAAACGATAGTCCCCATGCCAGACTATCCAAAACGATAGTACCCATGCCGGACTATCCTAAACGATAGTCCCCATGCCGGACTATATAAAACGATAGTCCCAATGCCGGACTATCCAAAAAGATAGTCCCCATGCCGGACTATCCAAAACGATAGTCCCCATGCCAGACTATCCAAAACGATAGTCCCCCATGCCGGACTATATAAAACGATAGTCCCCATGCTGAACTATCCAAAACGATAGTCCCCATGCCGGACTATCCAAAACGATAGTCCCCATGCCGGACTATCCAAAACGATAGTCCCCATGCCGGACTATCCAAAACGGTAGTCCCCATGCCGGACTATCCAAAACGATAGTCAACATGCCGGACTATCCAAAACGATAGTCCCATGCCGGACTATCCAAAACGATAGTCCCCATGTCAGACTATCCAAAACGATTGTCCCAATGCCGGAGTATCCAAAACGATAGTCCCCATGCCGGACTATTCAAAACGACAGTCCCCATGCCGGACTATCCAAAACGATAGTCCACATGCCGGACTATCCAAAACGATAGTCCCCATGCCGGACTATCCAAAACGATAGTCCCCATGCCGGACTACCTAAAACGATAGTCCCCATGCCGGACTATCCAAAACGATAGTCCACATGCCGGACTATTTAAAACGATAGTCCCAATGCCGGACTATCCAAAACGATAGTCAACATGCCGGACTATCCAAAACGATAGTCCCATGCCGGACTATCCAAAACGATAGTCCCCATGTCAGACTATCCAAAACGATTGTCCCCATGCCGGACTATCCAAAACGATAGTCCCCATACCGGACTATCCAAAACGATAGTCCCCATGCCGGACTATCCAAAACGATAGTCCCCATGCCGGACTATCCAAAACGATAGTCCCCATGCCGGACTATCCAAAACGATAGTCCCCATGCCGGACTATCCAAAACGACAGTCCCCATGCCGGACTATCCAAAACGATAGTCCACATGCCGGACTATCCAAAACGATAGTCCACATGCCGGACTATCCAAAACGATAGTCCCCATGCCGGACTACCTAAAACGATAGTACCCATGCCGGACTATCCTAAACGATAGTCCCCATGCCGGACTATATAAAACGATAGTCCCAATGCCGGACTATCCAAAACGATAGTCCCCATGCCGGACTATCTAAAACGATAGTCCCCATGCCAGACTATCCAAAACGATAGTCCCTATGCCGGACTATCCAAAACGATAGTCCCCATGCAGGACTATCCAAAACGATAGTCCCCATGCCGGACGATCCAAAACGATAGTCCCCATGCCGGACTATCCAAAACGATAGTCCCCATGCCGGACTATCCAAAATGATAGTCAACATGCCGGACTATACAAAACGATAGTCTTCATGCCGGACTATCCAAAACGATAGTCCCTATGTTGAACTATCCAAAACGATAGTCCCCATGCCGGACTATATAAAACGATAGTCCCCATGCTGAACTATATAAAACGATAGTCCCCATGCCGGACTATCCAAAACGGTAGTCCCCATGCCGGACTATCCAAAACGATAGTCAACATGCCGGACTATCCAAAACGATAGTCAACATGCCGGACTATCCAAAACGATAGTCATCATGCCGGACTATCCAAAACAATAGTCCCTGTGCCGGACTATCCAAAACGATAGTCCCCATGCCGGACTATCCAAAACGATAGTCCCCATGCCGGACTATCCAAAACGATAGTCCCCATGCCGGACTATCGAAAACGATAGTCCCCATGCCGGACTATCCAAAACGATAGTCCCCATGCCGGACTATCCAAAACGATAGTCCACATGCCGGACTATCCAAAACGATAGTCCCCATGCCGGACTATCCAAAACGATAGTCCCCATGCCGGACTATCGAAAATGATAGTCCCCATGCCGGACTATCCAAAACGATAGTCCCCATGCCGGACTATCCAAAACGATAGTCCACATGCCGGACTATCCAAAACGATAGTCCCCATGCCGGACTATCCAAAACGATAGTCCCCATGCCGGACTATCCAAAACGATAGTCCCTATGCCGGACTATCCAAAACGATAGTCCCCATGCCGGACTATCCAAAACGATTGTCCTCATGCCGGACTATCCAAAACGATAGTCCCCATGCCGGACTATCCAAAACGATAGTCCCCATGCCGGACTATCCAAAACGATAGTCCCCATGCCGGACTATCCAAAACGATAGCCCCCCTGCCGGACTATCCAAAACGATAGTCCCCATGTCAGACTATCCAAAACGATTGTCCCCATGCCGGACTATCCAAAACGATAGTCCCCATGCCGGACTATCCAAAACGATAGTCCCCATGCCGGACTATCCAAAACGATAGTCCCCATGCCGGACTATCCAAAACGATAGCCCCCCTGCCGGACTATCCAAAACGATAGTCCCCATGCCGGACTATCCAAAACGATAGTCCCCATGCCGGACTATCCAAAACGATAGTCCCCATGCCGGACTATCCAAAACGATAGTCCCTATGCCGGACTATCCAAAACGATAGTCCCCATGCCGGACTATCCAAAACGATTGTCCTCATGCCGGACTATCCAAAACGATAGTCCCCATGCCGGACTATCCAAAACGATAGTCCCCATGCCGGACTATCCAAAACGATAGTCCCCATGCCGGACTATCCAAAACGATAGCCCCCCTGCCGGACTATCCAAAACGATAGTCCCCATGTCAGACTATCCAAAACGATTGTCCCCATGCCGGACTATCCAAAACGATAGTCCCCATGCCGGACTATCCAAAACGATAGTCCCCATGCCGGACTATCCAAAACGATAGTCCCCATGCCGGACTATCCAAAACGATAGCCCCCCTGCCGGACTATCCAAAACGATAGTCCCCATGTCAGACTATCCAAAACGATTGTCCCCATGCCGGACTATCCAAAACGATAGTCCCCATGCCGGACTATCCAAAACGATAGTCCCCATGCCGGACTATCCAAAACGATAGTCCCCATGCCGGACTATCCAAAACGATAGTCCTCATGCCGGACTATCCAAAACGATAGTCCCCATGCCGGACTATCCAAAACGACAGTCCCCATGCCGGACTATCCAAAACGATAGTCAACATGCCGGACTATCCAAAACGATAGTCCCCATGCCAGACTATCCAAAACGATAGTACCCATGCCGGACTATCCTAAACGATAGTCCCCATGCCGGACTATATAAAACGATAGTCCCAATGCCGGACTATCCAAAACGATAGTCCCCATGCCGGACTATCCAAAACGATAGTCCCCATGCCAGACTATCCAAAACGATAGTCCCCATGCCGGACTATATAAAACGATAGTCCCCATGCTGAACTATCCAAAACGATAGTCCCCATGCCGGACTATCCAAAACGATAGTCCCCATGCCGGACTATCCAAAACGATAGTCCCCATACCGGACTATCCAAAACGATAGTCCCCATGCCGGACTATCCAAAACGATAGTCCCCATGCCGGACTATCCAAAACGATAGTCCCCATGCCGGACTATCCAAAACGATAGTCCCCATGCCGGACTATCCAAAACGACAGTCCCCATGCCGGACTATCCAAAACGATAGTCCACATGCCGGACTATCCAAAACGATAGTCCACATGCCGGACTATCCAAAACGATAGTCCCCATGCCGGACTACCTAAAACGATAGTACCCATGCCGGACTATCCTAAACGATAGTCCCCATGCCGGACTATATAAAACGATAGTCCCAATGCCGGACTATCCAAAACGATAGTCCCCATGCCGGACTATCTAAAACGATAGTCCCCATGCCAGACTATCCAAAACGATAGTCCCTATGCCGGACTATCCAAAACGATAGTCCCCATGCAGGACTATCCAAAACGATAGTCCCCATGCCGGACGATCCAAAACGATAGTCCCCATGCCGGACTATCCAAAACGATAGTCCCCATGCCGGACTATCCAAAATGATAGTCAACATGCCGGACTATACAAAACGATAGTCTTCATGCCGGACTATCCAAAACGATAGTCCCTATGTTGAACTATCCAAAACGATAGTCCCCATGCCGGACTATATAAAACGATAGTCCCCATGCTGAACTATATAAAACGATAGTCCCCATGCCGGACTATCCAAAACGGTAGTCCCCATGCCGGACTATCCAAAACGATAGTCAACATGCCGGACTATCCAAAACGATAGTCAACATGCCGGACTATCCAAAACGATAGTCATCATGCCGGACTATCCAAAACAATAGTCCCTGTGCCGGACTATCCAAAACGATAGTCCCCATGCCGGACTATCCAAAACGATAGTCCCCATGCCGGACTATCCAAAACGATAGTCCCCATGCCGGACTATCGAAAACGATAGTCCCCATGCCGGACTATCCAAAACGATAGTCCCCATGCCGGACTATCCAAAACGATAGTCCACATGCCGGACTATCCAAAACGATAGTCCCCATGCCGGACTATCCAAAACGATAGTCCCCATGCCGGACTATCGAAAATGATAGTCCCCATGCCGGACTATCCAAAACGATAGTCCCCATGCCGGACTATCCAAAACGATAGTCCACATGCCGGACTATCCAAAACGATAGTCCCCATGCCGGACTATCCAAAACGATAGTCCCCATGCCGGACTATCCAAAACGATAGTCCCTATGCCGGACTATCCAAAACGATAGTCCCCATGCCGGACTATCCAAAACGATTGTCCTCATGCCGGACTATCCAAAACGATAGTCCCATGCCGGACTATCCAAAACGATAAGTCCCCATGCCGGACTATCGAAAATGATAGTCCCCATGCCGGACTATCCAAAACGATAGTCCCCATGCCGGACTATCCAAAACGATAGTCCACATGCCGGACTATCCAAAACGATAGTCCCCATGCCGGACTATCCAAAACGATAGTCCCCATGCCGGACTATCCAAAACGATAGTCCCTATGCCGGACTATCCAAAACGATAGTCCCCATGCCGGACTATCCAAAACGATTGTCCTCATGCCGGACTATCCAAAACGATAGTCCCCATGCCGGACTATCCAAAACGATAGTCCCCATGCCGGACTATCCAAAACGATAGTCCCCATGCCGGACTATCCAAAACGATAGTCCTCATGCCGGACTATCCAAAACGATAGTCCCCATGCCGGACTATCCAAAACGACAGTCCCCATGCCGGACTATCCAAAACGATAGTCAACATGCCGGACTATCCAAAACGATAGTCCCCATGCCAGACTATCCAAAACGATAGTACCCATGCCGGACTATCCTAAACGATAGTCCCCATGCCGGACTATATAAAACGATAGTCCCAATGCCGGACTATCCAAAACGATAGTCCCCATGCCGGACTATCCAAAACGATAGTCCCCATGCCAGACTATCCAAAACGATAGTCCCCATGCCGGACTATATAAAACGATAGTCCCCATGCTGAACTATCCAAAACGATAGTCCCCATGCCGGACTATCCAAAACGATAGTCCCCATGCCGGACTATCCAAAACGATAGTCCCCATGCCGGACTATCCAAAACGGTAGGCCCATGCCGGACTATCCAAAACGATAGTCAACATGCCGGACTATCCAAAACGATAGTCCCATGCCGGACTATCCAAAACGATAGTCCCCATGTCAGACTATCCAAAACGATTGTCCCAATGCCGGAGTATCCAAAACGATAGTCCCCATGCCGGACTATTCAAAACGACAGTCCCCATGCCGGACTATCCAAAACGATAGTCCACATGCCGGACTATCCAAAACGATAGTCCCCATGCCGGACTATCCAAAACGATAGTCCCCATGCCGGACTACCTAAAACGATAGTCCCCATGCCGGACTATCCAAAACGATAGTCCACATGCCGGACTATCCAAAACGATAGTCCCAATGCCGGACTATCCAAAACGATAGTCAACATGTCGGACTATCCAAAACGATAGTCCCATGCCGGACTATCCAAAACGATAGTCCCCATGTCAGACTATCCAAAACGATTGTCCCAATGCCGGAGTATCCAAAACGATAGTCCCCATGCCGGACTATCCAAAACGACAGTCCCCATGCCGGACTATCCAAAACGATAGTCCACATGCCGGACTATCCAAAACGATAGTCCCCATGCCGGACTATCCAAAACGATAGACCCCATGCCGGACTATCCAAAACGATAGTCCCCATGCCGGACTACCTAAAACGATAGTCCCCATGCCGGACTATCCAAAACGATAGTCCACATGCCGGACTATCCAAAACGATAGTCCCAATGCCGGACTATCCAAAACGATAGTACCCATGCCGGACTATCCTAAACGATAGTCCCCATGCCGGACTATATAAAACGATAGTCCCAATGCCGGACTATCCAAAACGATAGTCCCCATGCCGGACTATCCAAAACGATAGTCCCCATGCCAGACTATGCAAAACGATAGTCCCTATGCCGGACTATCCAAAACGATAGTCCCCATGCTGGACTATCCAAAACGATAGTCCCCATGCCGGACGATCCAAAACGATAGTCCCCATGCCAGACTATCCAAAACGATAGTCCCTATGCCGGACTATCCAAAACGATAGTCCCCATGCTGGACTATCCAAAACGATAGTCCCCATGCCGGACGATCCAAAACGATAGTCCCCATGCCGGACTATCCAAAACGATAGTCCCCATGCCGGACTATCCAAAACGATAGTCCCCATGTTGAACTATCCAAAACGATAGTCCCCATGCCGGACTATATAAAACGATAGTCCCCATGATGAACTATCCAAAACGATAGTCCCCATGCCGGACTATCCAAAACGATAGTCTCCATGCCGGACTATCCAAAACGATAGTCCCCATGCTTGACTATCCAAAACGGTAGTCCCCATGCCGGACTATCCAAAACGATAGTCAACATGCCGGACTATCCAAAACGATAGTCCCCATGCCGGACTATCCAAAACGATAGTCCCCATGCCGGACTATCCAAAACGATAGTCCCCATGCCGGACTATCGAAAACGATAGTCCCCATGCCGGACTATCCAAAACGATAGTCCCCATGCCGGACTATCCAAAACGATAGTCCACATGCCGGACTATCCAAAACGATAGTCCCCATGCCGGACTATCCAAAACGATAGTCCCAATGCCGGACTATCCAAAACGATAGTCCCCATGCCGGACTATCCAAAACGATAGTCCCCATGCCGGAACTATCCAAAACGATTGTCCCCATGCCGGACTATCCAAAACGATAGTCCCCATGCCGGACTATCCAAAACGATAGTCCCCATGCCGGACTATCCAAAACGATTGTCCCAATGCCGGACTATCCAAAACGATAGTCCCCATGCCAGACTATTCAAAACGATAGTCCCCATGCCGGACTATCCAAAACGATAGTCCCCATGCCGGACTATCCAAAACGATAGTCCCCATGCCGGACTATCCAAAACGATAGTCCCCATGCCGGACTATCGAAAATGATAGTCCCCATGCCGGACTATCCAAAACGATAGTCCCCATGCGGGACTATCCAAAACGATAGTCCACATGCCGGACTATCCAAAACGATAGTCCCCATGCCGGACTATCCAAAACGATAGTCCCCATGCCGGACTATCCAAAACGATAGTCCCTATGCCGGACTATCCAAAACGATAGTCCCCATGCCGGACTATCCAAAACGATTGTCCTCATGCCGGACTATCCAAAACGATAGTCCCCATGCCGGACTATCCAAAACGATAGTCCCCATGCCGGACTATCCAAAACGATAGTCCCCATGCCGGACTATCCAAAACGATAGCCCCCCTGCCGGACTATCCAAAACGATAGTCCCTATGTCAGACTATCCAAAACGATTGTCCCCATGCCGGACTATCCAAAACGATAGTCCCCATGCCGGACTATCCAAAACGATAGTCCCCATGCCGGACTATCTAAAACGATAGTCCCCATGCAGGACTATCCAAAACGATAGTCCCCATGCCGGACTATCCAAAACGATAGTCCCCATGCCGGACTATCCAAAACGACAGTCCCCATGCCGGACTATCCAAAACGATAGTCCACAGGCCGGACTATCCAAAACGATAGTCCCCATGCCAGACTATCCAAAACGATAGTACCCATGCCGGACTATCCTAAACGATAGTCCCCCCATGCCGGACTATATAAAACGATAGTCCCAATGCCGGACTATCCAAAACGATAGTCCCCATGCCGGACTATCCAAAACGATAGTCCCCATGCCAGACTATCCAAAACGATAGTCCCCATGCCGGACTATATAAAACGATAGTCCCCATGCTGAACTATCCAAAACGATAGTCCCCATGCCGGACTATCCAAAACGATAGTCCCCATGCCGGACTATCCAAAACGATAGTCCCCATGCCGGACTATCCAAAACGGTAGTCCCCATGCCGGACTATCCAAAACGATAGTCAACATGCCGGACTATCCAAAACGATAGTCCCATGCCGGACTATCCAAAACGATAGTCCCCATGTCAGACTATCCAAAACGATTGTCCCAATGCGGAGTATCCAAAACGAAAGTCCCCATGCCGGACTATCCAAAACGATAGTCCCCATGCCGGACTATCCAAAACGATAGCCCCCATGCCGGACTATCCAAAACGATAGTCCCCATGCCGGACTATCCAAAACGATAGTCCCCATGCCCGGACTATCCAAAACGACAGTCCCCATGCCGGACCATCCAAAACGATAGTCCACATGCCGGACTATCCAAAACGATAGTCCCCATGCCGGACTATCCAAAACGATAGTACCCATGCCGGACTATCCTAAACGATAGTCCCCATGCCGGACTATATAAAACGATAGTCCCAATGCCGGACTATCCAAAACGATAGTCCCCATGCCGGACTATCCAAAACGATAGTCCCCATGCCAGACTATCCAAAACGATAGTCCCTATGCCGGACTATCCAAAACGATAGTCCTCATGCTGGACTATCCAAAACGATAGTCCCCATGCCGGACGATCCAAAACGATAGTCCCCATGCCGGACTATCCAAAACGATAGTCCCCATGCCGGACTATCCAAAACGATAGTCAACATGCCGGACTATCCAAAACGATAGTCTTCATGCCGGACTATCCAAAACGATAGTCCCCATGTTGAACTATCCAAAACGATAGTCCCCATGCCGGACTATATAAAACGATAGTCCCCATGATGAACTATCCAAAACGATAGTCCCCATGCCGGACTATCCAAAACGATAGTCTCCATGCCGGACTATCCAAAACGATAGTCCCCATGCTTGACTATCCAAAACGGTAGTCCCCATGCCGGACTATCCAAAACGATAGTCAACATGCCGGACTATCCAAAACGATAGTCATCATGCCGGACTATCCAAAACGATAGTCCCGTGCCGGACTATCCAAAACGATAGTCCCTGTGCCGGACTATTCAAAACGATTGTCCCCATGCCGGACTATCCAAAACGATAGTCCCAATGCCGGACTTTCGAAAACGATAGTCCCCATGCCGGACTATCCAAAACGATAGTCCTCATGCCGGACTATCCAAAACGATAGTACCCATGCCGGACTATCCTAAAGGATAGTCCCCATGCCGGACTATATAAAACGATAGTCCCAATGCGGACTATCCAAAACGATAGTCCCCATGTCAGACTATCTAAAACGATTGTCCCCATGCCGGACTATCCAAATCGATAGTCCCCATGCCGGACTATCCAAAACGATAGTCCCTATGCCGACTATTCAAAACGGTAGTCCCCATGCCGGACTATCCAAAACGATAGTCAACATGCCGGACTATCCAAAACGACAGTCAACATGTTGGACTATCCAAAACGAAAGTCTCCATGCCGCACTATCCAAAACGATAGTCCCATGCCGGAATATCCAAAACGATAGTCACCATGCCGGACTATCCACAAAGATAGTCCCCATGCAGGACTATCCAAACGATAGTCCCCATGCCGGACTATCCAAAACGATAGTCCCCATGCCGGACTATCCAAAACGATAGTCCCCATGCCGGACTATCCAAAACGATAGTCCCCATGCCGGACTATTCAAAACGATAGTCCCCATTCCGGACTATCCAAAACGATAGTCCCCATGCCGGACTATCCAAAACGATAGTCCCCATGCCGGACTATCCAAAACGATAGTCCCCATGCCGGACTATCCAAAACGACAGTCCCCATGCCGGACTATCCAAAACGATAGTCCACATGTCGGACTATCCAAAACGATAGTCCCCATGCAGGGATATCCAAAACGATAGTCCCCATGCCAGACTATCCAAAACGATAGTACCCATGCCGGACTATCCTAAACGATAGTCCCCATGCCGGAATATATAAAACGATAGTCCCAATGCCGGACTATCCAAAACGATAGTCCCCATGCCGGGCTATCCACAACGATAGTCCCCATGCCGGACTATCCAAAACGATAGTCCCAATGCTGGACTATCCAAAACGATAGTCCCCATGCCGGACTATCCAAAACGATAGTCCCCATGCCGGACTATCCAAAACGATAGTCCCCATGCCAGACTATACAAAACGATAGTCCCCATGCCAGACTATCCAAAACGATAGTCCCCATGCTGGACTATCCAAAACGATAGTCCCCATGCCGGACTATCCAAAACGATAGTCCCCATGCCGGACTATCCAAAACGATAGTCCCCATGCCGGACTATCCAAAACGATATTCAACATGCCGGACTATCCAAAACGATAGTCTCCATGCCGGACTATCCAAAACGTTAGTCCCCTTGTTGAACTATCCAAAACGATAGTCCCCTTGTTGAACTATCCAAAACGATAGTCCCCATGCCGGACTATCCAAAACGGTAGTCCCCATGCGGACTATCCAAAACGATAGTCAACATGCCGGACTATCCAAAACGATAGTCCCATGCCGGACTATCCAAAACGATAGTCCCATGTCAGACTATCCAAAACGATTGTCCCAATGCCGGAGTATCCAAAACGATAGTCCCCATGCCGGACTATCCAAAACGATAGTCCCCATGCCGGACTATCCAAAACGATAGTCCCCATGCCGGACTATCCAAAACGATAGTCCCCATGCCGGACTATCCAAAACGATAGTCCCCATGCCGGACTATCAAAAACGACAGTCCCCATGCCGGACTATCCAAAACGATAGTCCACATGCCGGACTATCCAAAACGATAGTCCCCATGCCGGACTATCCAAAACGATAGTACCCATGACGGACTATCCTAAACGATAGTCCCCATGCCGGACTATATAAAACGATAGTCCCAATGCCGGACTATCCAAAACGATAGTCCCCATGCCGGACTATCCAAAACGATAGTCCCCATGCCAGACTATCCAAAACGATAGTCCCTATGCCGGACTATCCAAAACGATAGTCCCCATGCTGGAGCTGGACTATCCAAAACGATAGTCCCCATGCCGGACGATCCAAAACGATAGTCCCCATGCCGGACTATCCAAAACGATAGTCCCCATGCCGGACTATCCAAAACGATAGTTAACATGCCGGACTATCCAAAACGATAGTCCCCATGTTGAACTATCCAAAACGATAGTCCCCATGCCGGACTATATAAAACGATAGTCCCCATGATGAACTATCTAAAACGATAGTCCCCATGCCGGACTATCCAAAACGATAGTCTCCATGCCGGACTATCCAAAACGATAGTCAACATGCCGGACTATCCAAAACGATAGTCAACATGCCGGACTATCCAAAACGATAGTCATCATGCCGGACTATCCAAAACGATAGTCCCATGCCGGACTATCCAAAACGATAGTCCCTGTGCCGGACTATCCAAAACGATTGTCCCCTTGCCGGACTATCCAAAACGATAGTCCCAATGCCAGACTATCCAAAACGATAGTCCCCATGCCGGACTATCTAAAACGATAGTCCCCAGGCCGGACTATCGAAAACGATAGTCCCCATGCCGGACTATCGAAAAACGATAGTCCCCATGCCGGACTATCCAAAACGATAGTCCTCATGCCGGACTATCCAAAACGATAGTACCCATGCCGGACTATCCTAAAGGATAGTCCCCATGCCGGACTATATAAAACGATAGTCCCAATGCCGGACTATCCAAAACGATAGTCCCCATGTCAGACTATCTAAAACGATTGTCCCCATGCCGGACTATCCAAAACGATAGTCCCCATGCCGGACTATCCAAAACGATAGTCCCTATGCCGGACTATTCAAAACGGTAGTCCCCATGCCGGACTATCGAAAACGATAGTCAACATGCCGGACTATCCAAAACGACAGTCAACATGTTGGACTATCCAAAACGATAGTCTCCATGCCGCACTATCCAAAACGATAGTCCCATGCCGGAATATCCAAAACGATAGTCACCATGCCGGACTATCCACAAAGATAGTCCCCATGCAGGACTATCCAAACGATAGTCCCCATGCCGGACTATCCAAAACGATAGTCCCCATGCCGGACTATCCAAAACGATAGTCCCCATGCCGGACTATCCAAAACGATAGTCCCCATGCCGGACTATTCAAAACGATAGTCCCCATTCCGGACTATCCAAAACGATAGTCCCCATGCCGGACTATCCAAAATGATAGTCCCCATGCCGGACTATCCAAAACGATAGTCCCCATGCCGGACTATCCAAAACGACAGTCCCCATGCCGGACTATCCAAAACGATAGTCCACATGTCGGACTATCCAAAACGATAGTCCCCATGCAGGGATATCCAAAACGATAGTCCCCATGCCAGACTATCCAAAACGATAGTACCCATGCCGGACTATCCTAAACGATAGTCCCCATGCCGGACTATATAAAACGATAGTCCCAATGCCGGACTATCCAAAACGATAGTCCCCATGCCGGGCTATCCACAACGATAGTCCCCATGCCGGACTATCCAAAACGATAGTCCCAATGCTGGACTATCCAAAACGATAGTCCCCATGCCGGACTATCCAAAACGATAGTCCCCATGCCGGACTATCCAAAACGATAGTCCCCATGCCAGACTATACAAAACGATAGTCCCCATGCCAGACTATCCAAAACGATAGTCCCCATGCTGGACTATCCAAAACGATAGTCCCCATGCCGGACTATCCACAACGATAGTCCCCATGCCGGACTATCCAAAACGATAGTCTCCATGCCGGACTATCCAAAACGATAGTCAACATGCCGGACTATCCAAAACGATAGTCAACATGCCGGACTATCCAAAACGATAGTCATCATGCCGGACTATCCAAAACGATAGTCCCATGCCGGACTATCCAAAACGATAGTCCCTGTGCCGGACTATCCAAAACGATTGTCCCCATGCCGGACTATCCAAAACGATAGTCCCAATGCCAGACTATCCAAAACGATAGTCCCCATGCCGGACTATCTAAAACGATAGTCCCCATGCCGGACTATCGAAAACGATAGTCCCCATGCCGGACTATCGAAAACGATAGTCCCCATGCCGGACTATCCAAAACGATAGTCCTCATGCCGGACTATCCAAAACGATAGTACCCATGCCGGACTATCCTAAAGGATAGTCCCCATGCCGGACTATATAAAACGATAGTCCCAATGCCGGACTATCCAAAACGATAGTCCCCATGTCAGACTATCTAAAACGATTGTCCCCATGCCGGACTATTCAAAACGGTAGTCCCCATGCCGGACTATCCAAAACGATAGTCAACATGCCGGACTATCCAAAACGACAGTCAACATGTTGGACTATCCAAAACGATAGTCTCCATGCCGCACTATCCAAAACGATAGTCCCATGCCGGAATATCCAAAACGATAGTCACCATGCCGGACTATCCACAAAGATAGTCCCCATGCAGGACTATCCAAACGATAGTCCCCATGCCGGACTATCCAAAACGATAGTCCCCATGCCGGACTATCCAAAACGATAGTCCCCATGCCGGACTATCCAAAACGATAGTCCCCATGCCGGACTATTCAAAACGATAGTCCCCATTCCGGACTATCCAAAACGATAGTCCCCATGCCGGACTATCCAAAACGATAGTCCCCATGCCGGACTATCCAAAACGATAGTCCCCATGCCGGACTATCCAAAACGACAGTCCCCATGCCGGACTATCCAAAACGATAGTCCACATGTCGGACTATCCAAAACGATAGTCCCCATGCAGGGATATCCAAAACGATAGTCCCCATGCCAGACTATCCAAAACGATAGTACCCATGCCGGACTATCCTAAACGATAGTCCCCATGCCGGACTATATAAAACGATAGTCCCAATGCCGGACTATCCAAAACGATAGTCCCCATGCCGGGCTATCCACAACGATAGTCCCCATGCCGGACTATCCAAAACGATAGTCCCAATGCTGGACTATCCAAAACGATAGTCCCCATGCCGGACTATCCAAAACGATAGTCCCCATGCCGGACTATCCAAAACGATAGTCCCCATGCCAGACTATACAAAACGATAGTCCCCATGCTGGACTATCCAAAACGAAAGTCCCCATGCCGGACTATCCAAAACGATAGTCCCCATGCCGGACTATCCAAAACGATAGTCCCCATGCCGGACTATCCAAAACGATATTCAACATGCCGGACTATCCAAAACGATAGTCTCCATGCCGGACTATCCAAAACGTTAGTCCCCTTGTTGAACTATCCAAAACGATAGTCCCCTTGTTGAACTATCCAAAACGATAGTCCCCATGCCGGACTATCCAAAACGGTAGTCCCCATGCCGGACTATCCAAAACGATAGTCAACATGCCGGACTATCCAAAACGATAGTCCCATGCCGGACTATCCAAAACGATAGTCCCCATGTCAGACTATCCAAAACGATTGTCCCAATGCCGGAGTATCCAAAACGATAGTCCCCATGCCGGACTATCCAAAACGATAGTCCCAATGCCGGACTATCCAAAACGATAGTCCCCATGCCGGACTATCCAAAACGATAGTCCCCATGCTGGACTATCCAAAACGATAGTCCCCATGCCGGACTATCAAAAACGACAGTCCCCATGCCGGACTATCCAAAACGATAGTCCACATGCCGGACTATCCAAAACGATAGTCCCCATGCCTGACTATCTAAAACGATAGTACCCATGCCGGACTATCCTAAACGATAGTCCCCATGCCGGACTATATAAAACGATAGTCCCAATGCCGGACTATCCAAAACGATAGTCCCCATGCCGGACTATCCAAAACGATAGTCCCCATGCCAGACTATCCAAAACGATAGTCCCTATGCCGGACTATCCAAAACGATAGTCCCCATGCTGGACTATCCAAAACGATAGTCCCCATGCCGGACGATCCAAAACGATAGTCCCCATGCCGGATTATCCAAAACGATAGTCCCCATGCCGGACTATCCAAAACGATAGTCAACATGCCGGACTATAAAAAACGATAGTCTTCATGCCGGACTATCCAAAACGATAGTCCCCATGTTGAACTATCCAAAACGATAGTCCCCATGCCGGACTATATAAAACGATAGTCCCCATGATGAACTATCCAAAACGATAGTCCCCATGCCGGACCATCCAAAACGATAGTCTCCATGCCGGACTATCAAAAACGATAGTCAACATGCCGGACTATCCAAAACGATAGTCAACATGCCGGACTATCCAAAACGATAGTCATCATGCCGGACTATCCAAAACGATAGTCCCATGCCGGACTATCCAAAACGATAGTCCCTGTGCCGGACTATCCAAAACGATTGTCCCCATGCCGGACTATCCAAAACGATAGTCCCAATGCCAGACTATCCAAAACGATAGTCCCCATGCCGGACTATCTAAAACGATAGTCCCCATGCCGGACTATCGAAAACGATAGTCCCCATGCCGGACTATCCAAAACGATAGTCCCCATGCCGGACTATCCAAAACGATAGTCCTCATGCCGGACTATCCAAAACGATAGTACCCATGCCGGACTATCCTAAAGGATAGTCCCCATGCCGGACTATATAAAACGATAATCCCAATGCCGGACTATCCAAAACGATAGTCCCCATGTCAGACTATCTAAAACGATTGTCCCCATGCCGGACTATCCAAAACGATAGTCCCCATGCCGGACTATCCAAAACGATAGTCCCTATGCCGGACTATTCAAAACGGTAGTCCCCATGCCGGACTATCCAAAACGATAGTCAACATGCCGGACTATCCAAAACGACAGTCAACATGTTGGACTATCCAAAACGATAGTCTCCATGCCGCACTATCCAAAACGAGAGTCCCATGCCGGAATATCCAAAACGATAGTCACCATGCCGGACTATCCACAAAGATAGTCCCCATGCAGGACTATCCAAACGATAGTCCCCATGCCGGACTATCCAAAACGATAGTCCCCATGCCGGACTATCCAAAACGATAGTCCCCATGCCGGACTATCCAAAACGATAGTCCCCATGCCGGACTATTCAAAACGATAGTCCCCATTCCGGACTATCCAAAACGATAGTCCCCATGCCGGACTATCTAAAACGATAGTCCCCATGCCGGACTATCCAAAACGATAGTCCCCATGCCGGACTATCCAAAACGACAGTCCCCATGCCGGACTATCCAAAACGATAGTCCACATGCCGGACTATCCAAAACGATAGTCCCCATGCAGGGATATCCAAAACGATAGTCCAAATGCCGGACTCTCCAAAACGATAGTCTCTATGCCGGACTATCCAAAACGATAGTCCCA